>CM052210.1:13145646-13431469 GCA_028454225.1 Lasioglossum leucozonium | reverse complement strand
AGTTCCATAAAAAAATAATAAAAAATAAAGAAGTTTTGTCATTGGATTAGTAATGGTCTCCTGGTCTCACACCGATATACCCGATCCGGTACCGGGTTACATTGCTCGGCGGCCGAGGTCTACCGAGTTTCCTTGGCCCTTCACGGGGTATTCCCCTCAGTGGAATGGGTAGGCGACTAGACAATTATCGTTTAGATATTTTAGACAAGTATCGATGAATTACTGTATAAAGAAAGGATGAAAGAAAAAAGGACTCATATTAAATGTTATCGACAATATCATGTGAAAATAGACGGTGCTGTAGTTCCACAGTGCCTGCACGCGAGCCGCCACTGCTACCCGTAGATAAAGCGTTAAAAAGAACCATCTCGATCGAGTGGAAAAAAAGCGCAGGCTGCTCGAGTATCGGAGCCAACCAAGGATCGATAGACTCGCCGCGCGTAATAGATCAAAATCAGTTCCAGCGTCTCTGGCATAACAGGAATGATCATTGGAAGTCGTAATCCGCGAGAGCTTCGGGTGCGTCGTTCTAAAAAAGCCGTCTGGATCGAGTGAAAAAATCGCAGGGTGCTCGAGACGCGAGCAGAGCCAGTAGAGTAGATTCTACGGAGGAAGAAGAGGGTCGGTTCGGTAGAGCGAGGTCGAGGAACTATTTCTGAAACGGACGAGGGGGATGATCGCGGTCGAGGAACGCGATCGACGAAAGTGGTGTCCGAACGGGGTGCCGAAAAACCGTCTGGATCTCGGGGAAAGTTGGAGGATCGTTGGAGGATCGTTGGAGGATCTGGGCTGGACGTCTCGAGGGGTCGCGGTCTCGTGAATAATGCAGAGGGGACGGTGGGGCCGTGCGCGAAACGTCGAACGTGACCGAAATGAAAGGACAAGGAGAGGATAGTCAGCCGACGATAACGAGATGGACGTGGCCGCGGCACCGTTCCCTCGATCGCGTCGCGGCTTTCAAAGCCGCGGAGCGGAGGGGTGAACGGAGGACAAGGCGAAGCCGGAAACGGAGGAACGGGACACGGCCTCTCTCTCTCTCTCTCTCTCTCTCTCTCTCTCTCTCTCTCTCTCTCTCTCTCTTGCTCTGTGTTCGTCGCTTCCGCTCGATGGCCGCGCTCGGCGTCGTCTTTTGCGGGATCATCGTCGTCGGATCGGGGTTAATTGCGACGCTTTCCTGGCTCTCGGTTGTTGATTGCGACGCCTCCCGGACGCGACATCGAGCGCCCTTCCGGTCTTTGATTGGAGGATCGTGGCCGGGCCGATCATACCGATTTCTTCGACCCGTCGCGAAAACAACTGCTGCCGAGTAAACGAAGAACCCGCCCAGTGCAACGAACGGCCAGCTCGACTTTAGACACGACTGTCCGCTTAGTTTTTCTAATCGTTCGGAGCAACAGTCGCGTCTACTGTTTAAACGCGTGCGGGGCGACAAACGGTCACCTATAAGGGGACTACGTCGTATGATCGTTTGTTGCACCGAGAAAATTTGTTCTTTATACTCAGCGTATAGCTGTGCACAACAAAATGGACGACAAGACCGAGCGCGTGGCGGACTCCACGCATGTTTTGTTACACGATGCGTACGGGTCTTCGGAAGAATAAGAAGATTCGAACGCTCGGGTAATCGTGCGAGCCAGATACTGGATTTTCCGAGACGAATCGATGGCATTCGAGGCGATGCGACGCGACGGTGAACGTCGTTGCGGAACAAATCGCGGCCACTTTGTCGACGAAAAGTTGCCGGGGCGGTTATCCGGCCGCGAGACTCTGGGAAACGCGAGATAGCGAAAGAAAAACCGAACGAGATTAGCAAGTTTCGGAGCGCCCTCGTTCGAATCGACGGGATCCTTCTCTTTCTCTGCCTCTTTCCGTCCAGCTTCTCAACCGGGGGATTTTTTACCGAATCGCTTCGGAAACTCTCTAATTGTCCGAGTGTTCGTTCACCGCGGAAATAACGAATCGACGATTCGGCTTCTTTCGTCCGTGCGATCCTCCCCGCCGCACCGCTCTGCTCTCTCGAAACTTTTTCGTTGTTCCCGAGCCTGAGCCCTCGGGAGCCGACGATAATTGTTGACTCTTCCGACTTGAAGCGAAACCCGCCGCTGCACTGCGAGCGTTTACGCGACTGTACAGGCAGGCTCGAATCGAGAAGACAACTGTCTCCATCTTTTCGATATCGTCGAGTTGTTCTGCTATTCAAATGTTTTACTGAACTCGTCCACTTTGTGAAACATTTAACAGAAGAAACTCGCGGAGTCTCTGAATGTAACGCTGTGTACGACGTTACCTAAGGGTGCGTTCTGATCTCGCGCAGCCCTGGATCCCCGTTTACGTAAACGAGGTTGCAAGCATCCGCAAGGCCTCGAATCGTTTCTCGATCATGCAAAGTTGAGACTTCTTAGTAGTCACAATCGCTAGATGAAAGATCAATCTAACGCGCAAGTGTCCCGAAATGGTCTACTTTTGCATTCTCGAGGGGTAAATTGCATTATTCGGCAGCATGCGGCGGAACCGCGAGAAGCAATATGGCGGCGCTACAGTGCTGCCGCTGTCGGAGCTGTCGAGCAATACATTTTCACGCAGTTACGACGGTTACATGCTGTCGAATAATGCAATTTTCGCCTCGTAAACGAAAAAGTAAGACTTTCGAGGACGATAGCGGCCTAGATCGATCTTTTATCTAGCGTTTTCGACTACCGCAAGAAACCCGATCTTCGTATTATCGGGAAATGCGAGTGTTGTTTATAACGGTTAATTTATTTAATGAATTAACGACGATTGCTTGAGCGACAGCGGATCCCAGCAAGAAAAAAACTCCTCTCGGCCATGATACATAAAAAGGAACTAAAAAACTGTGTAGAGTACAAAGAGTGGGGGCAGGCCCAAAAGCAAACAGCGCCGTCTACATGAAAACCATACGCACGATCAGGCCAAAAGACAAAAGAGCCGGCGCGAAATACAAACTAGATAAACATGGAAAATGTACATGATATCCTATAGTATAATCAACAGAGAGAGCACGCGTCCCGGAACCTTGCAATTCTGGAAACGAGTCTGCCTTAAACAGCAAAGTGTATAAAATCAATTTGGCTATTTTGCGGGACCGTAAAGCGCCTCGAATATCTCGAATCCGGTGCCGCTGGTAGATTCGAAGTACGTAGAGTCCTTTGACTTGGCCAGTTTATTACCGTAAGTAATTAGATGGAGGAATCCTGTCATTCGAACACCACCCACGTCATCCCGCTCTCGGACGAGCCCCGGTCCAATCCCATTAGGCGATCGACCGTTCGGGAGCCCGATAATATCGACGATATTTATTGTACTCGAGGATCGTTCGTCCGCTGTAACCCGAATCACGGTCCCCGAAGGGATCGACGCAACCGTTCCAGAGATCCTGCTCGCTGCCAACCGTGTTCCTGCTAATCTTTCGGCGATCCCACGGTTTCAGGAGCCGCGGACGAGCGTTCGCGAACGATAATCCAACAAATCTGGGTCCGGTGTCAGCCGGACGCCCAGCAAACGAAACCCTCCGGTGTTTCGAGCAAGATCCACAGGGCAGAAGACCGCAAGCAACCGCGTCAACACGCTCCGGCGAGTCCGGGAATCGATAAACTTCGTTCCCCTACCCTCGGCGAGTGTTCGGTCTCGCGACGACCAACGCTGCTCTCCTTTCGTTCTCTCTACCCACGAAAGCGACAGACAAATTGTTAGGCGTTGGCCGGGAACCAGATATGCGAACTATTTACGATCGATATCGCAGCGGTGGGGGGACCTTGCCGGAGATAGGGGGGGTCGCCCTTTTCCATTAATCCAGCCCCGTCGCTTACGTCTTTTCGGAGGAGTCCGCGATAAAGAGAACCCCGGTTTCTATCGGTTCCGCGGCTCCGATCCAACGTTTATCGCTGCCACCGGAAACACGCACGGGGTGGAATCGACTCGGGACTTCGACCAACCCCGTTAGAACCCTTCGAGATTAAGGTGAAACCAATAACTGTGGACAAGCCAAAAGTGATGCCTGAATCTGGACAATTAAATTTTTATAGCAAAACCAATAATTAAGAGATCAGATAATTATTTTATAGGTTCTAGTACAAGTAGGTGTGAACATTATTTGGTTGAGAAATGAAATTTAAAAATAAATTCGAAGTTTATCTGAAAACAATATACAAAAAAGTCTATTATAACAATATTGATATTTTAAAATGAATTGGAAATGCGACGTATCTTAAATAATAATTATTAATTCGAAATGTTTGCAGGAGACTGCGCCAGCCAGCAGCGGAAGAGAAAGAAATTGACACGCGGTGTTGCTCTCAGCATTTTCAGGGATTCTCCCACGGATCTTCCGGTTCGTGATTCGGGGGAGGATGTGACGAAATGATCGGACATATTGAAATGACAACAGTTTATTCAGGAAAGTGTTCCGCAGCGTTCTCTTTAACGACGCGAGCTCCACTTCGATTTTCTACGACTCCCGCCGCCGAGAATATTCTCGCTCGCCTACGTCGAGTCCACAACAAAGGGTAACGAAATTTTTCTTTATCATTGCATTGTATTTTACGCTTTATGGGGAAAAGTAGAATACAATGCAAAAAAAAAAACATTTGACCTTGAAATTTAAGGTCAAGGATAATTTTGCGATTACTTTTTTTTGCAGATCTTTATACATTTGTGGCAGCCAAGACCAAACATTTCTTTACACCCTTGTACAGAAGCAATGGACCGGCCGTCCTATTAAATAGCGAACGGATGGAAATAAGATTGGCGAATATTTCCGGGAGGGGAGGGGGAGAGGAACGTGCTCGCTCGAGATAATTAACGCGAAAGTAGGGGCCGGGCGTGGACCCCGAGTTCTTTCACCGTGAATTCTAAGGATGTTTCTGTTCGCGGATGTCCGGACGCGTCCCCTTAAAAGCGAAACACGGCTCGAGGACGCCGCACCGCCGCGCCGCGCCGGGTTCAACGATCAATTGAAAGCGCGCGAGCGCTATCAAGAATCCCACCCACCCTTTTCACCCTTTCATTCGCCGCGGGAGTCGAGCTCCGCGGCCCACGGGACGAAGGGACGGAAGGGCCGAAGGCCGCCCTCGCGTCGAATTCCAAACAGCCGAGAACGGAGGACGCGGTATTTCATTAATCCCGTCGCGGACGAATCAATGAACACCAGCAGGTGCTGGCCTGGCCCTTTCTTTCGTTCTCTTTCGAGAAGACGGCCGTTGGTGCGAGCAATTAACGCGTCGGATTCGCAGTGAACCGGTCAGGACAACGCAACGGTCAATCCATTTGTTGAGCCACGAACCCTTTGAATAAAATTTCTCTTAGTCTAACGCGAGCATTTTTCAAAAACTCGCTGTTTCGAGATTTTTTATCTTGTACCGGAACAAGCAATCGTACTTCTTCATCTGCTTAAGCGAAGTAAGACGTTAATCGCACGTAATACGAGCCTCGGTAACATTATTGTTTGGGAAACTACAAGTTCGACAAGTTGTAAAATCCCGTCGCAGACTCAATCGGACAAATCTCCGTCCAACTTGGTTGCTCTTACCGATTTCAGGGCGCATTCTCGAAGGTGTACGGGTCTCGAGTCGGCCAAAGAGAAGTCTTCTTTCATCTCCAGCCTGTTGCAGAGCCTCGTTCACCGGTTCGGCGCAAGATACTACTCGGAGAAATGGAGAGACGGAAAAAGAAAGCACGCGACAAATTAAAAACTCGAGAAATACGATTCGCGAGGAGAATTGGTGGACGGGGGCGTGGCTAACAAAGCGTTTGTTCCCCGCATCCGGCCTTGATACCCAAATTAAATCATTCTCGAGCGACCACGAGACCGAGCCGCCGCGCGCCGTGCCGTGCCGCGCCGGCCTGTTCCCGTTTTATGCAAATCGACGACACGGCGCAGCGCGCTAATGTACCGCGATATTTCATTACCCGAGGCCAGGAAGAGGGAGGTCCGTGAACAAAAGGGAGAGAGAGAGAGAGAGAGAGAGACGACGAGAGGGCTGATGATGAAGTCGACGCGCCCGGTGTTCGTTGGGAATTTTTGCGAATTAACCGTCTGCGACCGGGACGAGGCCCTCGGGACGCCTTCGCACCTCGGGCCGTCGCCGAGACACCTTTCGCGTCGATCTTCTTGATCTACTACGTTTAATATTCAACATGCAACGGCGTACGGCATGATTTCAGAGCCTCGGTCAGAACTTCCACCGTAGATCAATGTCTAATTTCCAAAGGAAATAGAAATCCACTTTCGAAATCGTCGGAGAGAGATTGAAAGTAAATAAAAATTGATAGAATATAAACAGGGGGACTTTCACCGGGAAAACGAGCTTCGAATCTCCGCCCTACGTTCGTTCCTTTCAATGTTGTGATTAAATATCTCTGTGCAAACATTTATTATTTTCTAGTAAACATAGCGTATACACTCAGACTCTCGTGAAGTCCGCGGTTTAATTACGATCCTCTCGAAAAAATCGGCAGTTTCCGATATTAGGCGCCAGGTACGCGCTCCACGGACGTCTGCTTCTTGTCGGACACTCTCCCTTCGCGCGGATTACCTGGCGGATAATTGTGTTTTCGCGATTCGTTCGAGCTCGCC
The DNA here is from genome assembly GCA_028454225.1 of Lasioglossum leucozonium. Lineage (NCBI taxonomy): Eukaryota > Metazoa > Arthropoda > Insecta > Hymenoptera > Halictidae > Lasioglossum > Lasioglossum leucozonium. The sequence continues at coordinate 13,424,877 of CM052210.1, read as the reverse complement.
GAATGACATTCAACGAACATTTTAGCCGGCCGAGGCTGGCTGTACGACCTTCTCCGATCGAAGTTCGAAGGATTCGATATCGGAGGGGTGGTTGTTTTCGGAGGGAAGGCGTAAAGTGCGAGAGCGTTTTTGGTAGGGGTAGGAAGCAACAGGGAAACAATTAGGAGGGCAGGTTAATGGGAAAGGGAACGGTCTCGTGAAAAGGAACAGGAAACAACGGGTAAGGGGAAAAGCGTGTCAAAGAGGGCGAACGGAAACACGAGGTCGAAACGAAGGTGGGGGAGAGGACGATGGGAGGACGGGAAAGTTGCGGGAGGAGAGGAGAGGAGCAGAGGCGGAAACTGCGGCCCCGAAGCTAATTTCGATCCCCGATACACTCGACTCAATATTGTACATCGAGTTTCGCGAATGTAAGCTCCGCCAAGAAAATCTACCCGGGGAAAAGCGGCTTAAGAGTTTCTCGCGAGGGAAACCGAGTTTCGCTCTGCTCTGCTCTGCTTCGCTTCTGCACCGCTCGGTCTGCTCGCGCGTGTACGGTTCGCGGGTACGAGGGAACTTATCGACTCCTCTCGCGAGCCCGGTAATCAGTTGTGTACCTTCCACTCGCAGCCACGTCGATGCTCGTTATCCCCATGAATTCCCCGAGGAGAGCGGAACTCTTTGCCATGGCGCTTACCTGAAACACGAAAAGGAACTCGGTCAGTGAAATCCTGAGCCTCCGACGTTCTATTACATATTACTCCGGCGCGACTACCATCTACTCGTCGAAAGGTTCGATCAATTTTAACGATCTTTCCGTTTTATCTCTGACCGGTAGGCGCGCGCAACACCCTCCTCCGTCGAACGCAGGAATTTCTCTTTGATTCCGGTCTCGCTGAAAGCCCGTCGAATTCTCGCGTTACCGTCGGATTATATTTTTTTGTAATCTTTTTTCTTGCGTCTAATTGTGTGTAATGATATTTGGTCCCCTCAGGGTTTCAAATCCGTTTACCACTTCTCCCCCTCTTCCACTCTCACTATCGCTTAATTTCAGCGAGACTTACCTTTTATTACGGTGGGTTTCGAACCACCTATTTTGTTATCCTTTCTTAATACTTATTCGTTAAAAAGTTAACAATTCATTCTTGAAAATAGAGATAGAGCGATTTGAAACGACTCGATGGAACAGCGATTGTCAGACCTTTCGAGGTTCTTTGATCGCCGAGAGGTTCTGTTTTTCCCCGAAACACGAGGACCGGCGACGAGGCTACAAAGAGGGACGAGGTTTTTCTTGAGGGAGTGGTGTGCACCTCGAGATCTCGATTTCGCTCTCGAGTTCGGTGACGCGCGTGATCGACGGCTGCCCCGCGCTTTCGGTAAAATTTATCGCTTAATTGCGTTCGCCGGACCACGAGGAGCGATAAGGGGCGGACAAAAGGCGGGCTTCGTCGAGATTGCCGTCACGTTTCTCGGTTAACCAGCCATCCGCCCCTAAACCGGTCCGATTGGGAATCGACTAACAGGACTAATTACGCCGGCGATGTAATCGATGCTAATAACGCGTGGCTGCCGCTCCGCATCGGCTCCAATCTGCACGGTCCTCGAGCCAGTTGGAACCAGCCGCTGATTACCGCGCGTGGTTTAACAATAGAGGATTCGACGACTAATTTTCGCGATTTCGGCGCCGCTCCGCCCCCCGAGAGATTCGCCGGTTTTTCGCTGACCTTTAAATCGATTCTCGATCGATTTCCATCGGAAGAACTCCCAGTAATTACGGTTTCGTTCCCTCTTGCGGTACATCGATGTTTTTTCCCAAAAAATACGGAATCTTTTTCTGAAATTTTATACGGTTCTTCGATGAACCCCTCGCACTACTGAAGCACGACTACATTCCAATATCGCAGCGCGCGTGTCCGATTTCCGGCAAAGGATAATCTGATTACGTTGTACTGGTGAACTTTTTGTTAACTCCAAAAACTCCGTTTAGAAATAAGTACGCGTCACGTATATCATTAATAATAAGTTTATTGAACGTTTAACAAAAATTAATATAATAGAAGAAGCTAATGCGTGTCGGTCGGGAACTTACTAGAGATTTCAGATCTAGATGAAACAATTGAATCGAGGCATAGAGTATGAAAAGCTTACATTTCCACATGTACCAACACCGATCCGATCGCAACAGCTGAATCCATCGAGTTACTTTGTGTAACGGTGGATCGCGACCGGGCCCCGACAATCCCGAAGTTAATTACGGGCGCGTCACGATCAACAATTCCAGAAAGTAACTCTGAATCGACCGAACGCGCGGAACGGCGGTCGCGTTTCGATCGGCATTGCCGATGCGTGATCAGATTACGATGCTCTCCCGGCTCGGATGGCTGTCAGCGGGCTCCATCCCCCCGGGCTCGACACAAGATCCTCCGGAGCGGAATTTGCGGAGCGTCGTTCTCTATCCGAGCGTACCAGCGCGTCGTCTGGCTGGGTGGACGAGCCTAGGGTATTTATAAATCATAAATTGAATAATTCAAACCCGTCCGCCTGTCCGCAAACGAGAACGCGCGCGCGGAAACAAACCGCTCGCTAGCGCACGATCGATCGATCGCGCCGCGCCGCGTTCTACTCTCGGAATTCGACGATATTTAACCGGCGAGAACGATCCACGCGAAGAAATTATTCAGCACCGTCCGATAAAACTGTTCCTCGCATTTATTTTTGATCCTAACGGCGGCGTTCTACGTTCGCGAACGATCGCTGCGGAGTTAACGAAATGTAAAAAGTTTAAGGGCGACTATACTCGTTCGAGGGGACATGAATTCTGTATACGCGGAGGAAGTCGAATAACGCGCGGTAGTTTAGCGAACGATAAGCGGAGCATATCAAATTATTATAAGGAAGCTTGCGTTCCGTCTGTCTTTTTGAAGCCAGCAGCAAGTCTGTGTTCTCGACCTCTGTTCTTCCTCTAGATCTCGAGACTCGGCACAGTCACTGTTCAGAATTGCATTCCGCGCCGAATTCGACGACCATAATAACGCTATGAACGCCTTCGCAAGCGTTGCGACGATTTTGTATACTTAGCACGCGATCAGCGTGCGCATTATCGCCCGTTTAAACAATTGCGCATCCCCACCTGCGAGTTTTGTTCGTCTCCGCGCAACGCGACGTTTCTTCTTTTATTATTCGTTCCGCAGTTGCGATTGGAAACGCCTCGTGCTCGACGACTCGTACCTCTTTATTCCATTTTTCCGCCATCTCGTGGACCGAGACCCGTGTCTCATCCGGTTTATTATAAACCCTCCTGCCAAACTATTGTGCTGACCAGCGAAAGGATCAACGATTTGATAAACAAGTGTCGCGACAAGCTTGCATATTCATTTCGGCTCGACCTGCCCCGATTGCAAATCCTCCCCATATGGGATTCCACCAGACCCGAACAGCCACGAATGTTTATTATTATTGGACAGCGGATGTTTATGCATTTATGGCAGAGATTAGTAGGTATAATTTAAAACAGTAAAAATATTGGAAAAACTTAATTCGGCCTATTAAATATATTAAGAAAGGAAATAAATTTTTATTTCACTCCAATTTGTTGTAATTGACATGAAAAAATTTCATTTTGCATAAAGATCCGCTGTCTAATTGTTACATTAGATATTTTCTATTGTATTTATTATTTTATTAGATATTCCGGACCTCGATCTTTAATTTGAAGTGTTCTTTTTTCCTTGAAACGGAGAATTTGCCCGGCTCGGTAGGAATTCTCGAGATACTTGGGGACAGCGATTACTCGAAAACCCTTTCGATCGGTGGCAGGGCTCGAGTGGGCCTCGGCGTCTTCATGAAAATGCAGAGAGGCCCGTAGACAATACGCTCTCGTCCCGGCGAACTAATTAAATTCCGGAACGCGCGGGGCTCGGGTCGGGCCGAGCCGGGCCGGGTCGAGTCGGGTCTCGGAGCGCGGGTCGAGACGTCCTGACTCGTGCCACTCGAGAGATCGTCAGTCGTTTCCACGTCGTTAACGGGAATAGTCGGGACTCGGGCTTGCAGCTGAAACGCGGCTCGAGCACGCTTTTCCATTTCCTGGCTCCGCCGATAACTTATCTGGCCCGTGTTCGGCCCGCAGCGACGCTCGACGACGCTCGACGACGCGGAGGGACGCCCTAACCCCTAAATCTCGGGACGCCTAGTCGGTGTCCCAGTCAGGAGCTGTCCGCGTCGCGACGTCTCGATGACGCGCGACGCTCTCCGTCCGGAAATTGGGGAAATGAAAAGCGGCGCGATCGAGCCAGATTATGTCCCCGATCTCGCTCGAACGACCGTCGTTCACGAGCGCGTGAATTATTTCTCTCTGTCGTCGAGCGTCGGAACGAAATTGCTGAATGTTGCGCGCGAACCTCGCAATGTTTAATTCGTTGTCGCTGCCTCGCGAATGATCGGACAGGAGGAATCTCGTGCTTTCGTTCGCTTAACTTCGTTTCTGTTCAGAAAATGTTTTCCCACCGGGAAAACGGATCTCAGTTTCGCGCGTTTCAACGTCTCCGCGGAGATAAAATCTTTTTTTCGTCACAGAAATTACCGTGGATTCGTAGATCGTAGGCGTGCACCGTCCTCGCAGCTACGCCGGAAACTTTGGGACAGTATCTTTTGTTACCGTTTTACGGCGGTTTGAATGCGATCTACCGCCGCCGCGAACTTTCTAGGCGTTCGTAGAAGATTCGGGAAGTTCCGCGCGGAATTTGATGCAGTTTTCTGTCGTATCTCATCGAACGGAACTGCTGCCTGCGGCGAATAAAATTCCGGTTGCGCTCCTCTTTCTTAAAATTTGTCTATAAAAATAGAGTCTCGCGTAAATATCGATCTGCCGGCTAGTTTATCGGTCTTGTTTTACTCGTCCTGGGGGAATTCCCCACGGATCGACTGGGACGGCGGGCGGGTACTAAAACATGCGTTCGACGGACAAAGTGGATGGAGAGAAGCGAGCCTTCGAAGAGCGTCTTTCTCCGTTTTCGAGCGAAGCGGACGGGATAAAATTGTACGAAACTTTTCGAGTAAAATGCATCGAGCGTCCGAACTCGGTGCATCTTGAATCGCTTTACCGTCTCCCGTCGCCAACGATGATCTTCCTCGTCGGCTTTTCTCTAATGTATTGTATAGTTTGCGACGCGGAGGAAGCCAAGAGTAAAAATAATTGCCGGACCCGCGGTCGGTCCGCTCTAGCGAGAACGCCGGAGACAAGGGCGATCGCTCGCGAAAGAAGAACGCCGCGGACGTTATAAAGCCCGGCGCTGCGTTCGAAGTTCCGATTCGATTCTCAAAGGCGAGAGCGACCGAGGCTGAGAGGCTCGAGTAATTAGGAGTCGCGGTCTTGTCCGCAATTTCGGGGACAGGAAATCCATTAGCAGGCCTCTCGAGGATTTCTATGGGACGGCACGAAACTTATTCCGAGGCGAGGCGAGTCGAGGCGAGGCGTTATCTCGACTACTCGAAATTCGCGAATAAGCTGCCCGGGGGATGATTACCGGCGAAGAGTCCTTTCACAACCACCGGAAACGTTTCCTCCGTGGCTGCAGACGCTGACCTTCCGCGGAATAAAGAGTAAAGTTTCCGCGAAGTTCCCCGCGAGATCCTCCTGTCGAGAGCTTTCCTTTTCTTCCGTCGAATATAGGGGACTGCTAGCCGGCGGCTCTCCGCTTCGAGCGGATTTAAAACGTCCGTTGACCCGCTGTTGCGTCCCGCAGCCTCGCTCAGGAAAGAAGGTACTCCGACAACAACTGCGTTCGCTTTAGGAGTGGTATTATCGTATTCGCGATGTACAAGCTGGTCCGCCTAAATACAGTGTTTTGTCGATAATTGTCCAAAGCACGGGTCCGGCCCGGGACAATTATCCGCCAGGGATACTATTCTTTGGCTTCTGCCGAACATACAAAAGGACAACGAAGCCCGAGGGCCTCGATCGTCGACAACTGTAAACATAACTAATCCAATAACAAAACTTCTTCATTTCTCATTATTTTTTATGGAACTTTGATCAACCAAGTTTTGTCACTGGATTAGCAATGATCTCCCGGTATCACACCGATATACCCGACCCGTATTATGTTACACTTGGAAATCATAGGCACTTGGGATATTTATCGATAAAACAGTGTATCTCCTCTACTTGTTATCGATATAAATGGTGTCGCAAGATCCTTTGCAAATGTTGCTCTTTCCGGAGTGTTCGCTTCAGTTTTCAAAGATCAAGGTCATTTGAAGGGCACGTTGTTGTACATACGCAAACGTATGTTTCGCTCAGCTACACGATACAGTAAAAAACACAGATGACCTTGATAACTTCGGAAAAAATTATCTTGGGAGGAAAAACGTTCTTGCCAGATATTGGACCATTGCGCACCGTGGACATCACGCAAGAAATAGCGTTTGCATTGCAATAAACCGAAGAGAAGGTTAGGTGGCCTCACCTAAATGGACCCACGTGTTTAAACAAATTTTATAATACCGGGGAAAGTAGGTGAACTTACAAGAGTCGAAAGTCCGAATTCAGGTACATTTCCCCAAGCGTGTACCGAGTTGAACCTGGAAGAATGACGGGATATCCTCGAGTTCTCTCCGCAATGTTTAGAAAGCAAACACGAAGGAGAATATATGTAGAGGAGACGGTGTACCGGACGAGAGAGGGAGGGAGAGGGAGAGAATAGCCCGATCAAAGTGTAATCGATTTTTTCCCATGGGCGTTGGTATTCCGCGAGGAAGCAATCGGCGGGCTTGTCGCGGAATATGATTCATAAACGGATCCAGAAGAACGTTTGACCCGGGTGAATCGGTTCAATAAATCCTCGCGGTGTGTCCCTATCGGTCTCTCTCCCTCGGGACGACCCCTTTTTCTTTCCTTAGCGCGGAGGGCTTGGCGCGGGCTCGGGCGGGCCTGCGCGGGCCCCCGACGAGAGAACAAACAATTATATTCCCTCTATCTTCTGATCACGTTTGGAAAAAGGCTGGCCGCGGTGGCGGGAGCCCGGCGGGGACGTCTTCGCGCCCTATCTGGCCTCGATACGAGAAGCAATCTTGCCGAAGTGGTTCTCGCGCCGAGTATTTCCAGCGCGGATCGTTAACGCGGCGGCGTGCTCCTCTTTTTCCTGCCGAAAACGAGGAGAGGAGGAAAGAGGGGGGTGTGGAGAAGGAGGAGCGCTCCGAGCCGGTGGGGAATCGATCCCGGAGATTCGACGACCGACGGGAATTTACATGAAAATTATTTTTTCTCTTCTCTTAGGGGATCCGCCCTCCTCGCGCTGCTCTATTCACTTTGCAACCCCCTGGAGGAGGCGTCGTCGCGCGTCGGTTCGACGGATACAAGGGTTGGTAAGGTTCGGGTGGCGCTTTCGTTGCGATAGGAGTGCTCCGAGAGCTTCCAGCCAGGTGTATTCGTCGACGAGTTAATAATAGCGGTGCATAGAGATTATATATTTTTTTTTCTTTTTGCGAATACTTTGGGGTACGCTCTCTCTCTCTCTCTCTCTCTCTCTCTCTGGCTGTAGTCCATGACGCTATCCCCTAATGGCGCGAGGCCATCGGAATCCGAGGATTAGAAGCCCGAAAGAGGTACTTCTGCTGCGATAGAAGCTCCTCGCAATTTCCTGGTTGGTATACGGGGGACAGGGGAGTAATTTTTCGGGATTTTTGGCGAGACGTGGAAGTAGCCTTTATTTAATGTTCACGGCGAATCGATCCTGCGGGAGTTTTCCGGCGAATTTGTTGCATACCACGATCCCCCCTCCCTCCCGCCGCTTGCCGCCCCCCCCCGATCGTGCTACGTGTTGCCGCTTGGTATCCATCGTGTTCTGTTTTTTTTTTTAACGGAAGAGAGGGAAACAAAAGGCACAGTCACGGACAGAAAAGCTCCCGACACGTGCGCAGATGTACCGCCAGCCGATTCAAGCCTGTTGTTCGCCACATTGTTGCCGATTGTGATCGATAGGTCACTGTCAAAACGAAATTGAATGGACCATGGCTGTTTTTGCGAACTGGAGTCTATAACGCTGGGAACATAGGTTTCTGTCAGACTTAGTTCACGCAATCAGTCATGCTCCCCGTGTGCATAGTTTTCCAATTTTCGAGGGGTTGGAAGTGGCTCGGTAGTACGACAAGCGAGCTTTGGAGGCGTCTTGATGCTCAGAAATGCGAGAATTTAATTCCAAGAGTTTCTCACTGCTCAGAAGCACGCGAATAGAATTTTTAAAGTGCCTCAATGCTCAGAAGCATGAAAATCGAATATTTAAAAGTGTCTTAATGCTCAGAAGCACGAAAATCGAATTTTAAAAGTGCCCCAATGCTCAGAAGCACGAAAATCGAATTTTAAAAGTCCATCGTTGCTCAAAAGTGCGCAGAGTCGAATCCAAATCCAATGGAAAATTGCTCAGAAGTTTGTACTTCGATTTGCGAGGCTTTCGAAGTGCTCAGAAGCACGACAATGAAATCGAGACATTGCAGAAGGAGCTCAAAAGTTGGCACTTTTAATTTGCGTTGTCTTCGAACGTGCTCAGAAGTACAAAAATGTTCGGAGTTTGAAACTTCAACTTTTGAGGGGCGTGAAGATGGCTCAGAAGTGCGAAAATGAAATCGAAACCACGCAGAAATGTGCTCAGAAGTTGGTACTTTGATATGTGCACCCTCGAAAGTGCTCAGAAGTACGGACATCAAGTTGCAGGGGCTGATACACGCTCAGAAGTACGGAGATCTTAAATATGCGTACTTCCAACTTCTGAGGCCTTCAAAAAATTGCTCAAAAGTATGTAATTCCAAGCCGCTCGTTCGCAATATTCCTCAAAACTAGATACTCTACATTCCGTGATACTTCAATAATGTTCTCTGTCGTTCGAATAGAACTTACTAATAGAACTTTGTATAAAAGTGGACAGGTGTAATAAAGACATGTAAAAGACGACTCTTTCTCGATCATCTTATAGTAATTTTTTATTGAATTTTTTAACAACAGTGTACAAGCAGCCATCATAGTATACAACACAAACAATATACATATGTAGAATGTACGATACCACTACGGTTACTCACGATAAAATATTGTAACGCAACGAAGTGACGAGAGCACAACATGGTTCTAGGGGAGGCTCCGGGATAGGGTTCGCGATCCTTGGACGAGAGGTCCCGTTCCGCAACGATCCGCCCCAGATAGCCGGTCGTTCAGCCAGGCGGAAACGGGCGATGCTAACCGTATGTGTGAGTGTGTGTACGTGTTCGTTCTACGCGCATGTACGTACATATGTATACGTCTCTATGTAGAAGTGGATCCGTGGACGACGACGAACGGCGCGGCGGTGGCGTCGTTCCCGGTAAACGGGAACGGGAATCAATCGATCGATCGGTTATAAACGGCGCGGGATGGATTAATTAAAAACCGTCCGGCGACAAAGGATCCCTCCGGGTGCAGTGAGGGGGGGAGGCGAGGGAGGAGCACGGGGGGTTGCTTCGCGCGGCGAAAAGCCTTGAACTGTTCGCGAACCAGACCAGAAATACGCGGGGCGCAACTTTTTCACTTTCCCGGGACAATCGCGGCCGATTCTGTATGTGTACATACAGCTGGGCGAAACTCGATCGAACGTCCGTCCTCTTCGTCGTCCGGTAGCTTTGCTGCGATCGAGCAAAAGGGATTGGTCGTTGATCGGTTGGCTTCGATGTCCCTGTGGGCGACCGCTGGCTCTCCTCTTCTGACACACCTCGATTCAACGATCGCAGCTTCTAGACGACACGGACGTTCATCTAGATGACGCGTTGAACGAGCCGAACGCTGCTCTTCCATCTTGGTCCAGGGAAAGTTCAACGATTCTGCGAGCGATCGCCGATCGGCCCGTTTGTGCTGGTTTGCGTTGGTTGCGGCACGCTGGGACGCACCAGCACCGGACCACGGGCGGCATTTTGACATTCTTCTATATGTGGTTTCAATGTGACTGCGCACACTTAGTAGCCGCAGCACAGCACCGGCACGGACTCTGCAAAATGTGTGCAGACTAGGACACGCACCAGCTCCGGACCAGCATCGCCAGAGTAGGACCGCGCGGCGTACAATGCACCGTCAATTAAACCACTAAATACAAAAAAAATGTCGCAATTGGTGAAAGTCCCGTGAGAAAATCATGAAAAACGAAGAAGTTTTGTAATTGGCCGGGCGGTTCTACCGTGACGTTCTACCGGTGCGTTCTAGCGTGCGCAAACCTTTACGACCAGGCTCCGCTTCGAGGATAAAGGACAAGAGCGCGCGAATCGTTGAAAGGGGTCGCAGAGGATTGTGGGAAGGGTGCTGGATCGGTGGCCGGGATCTCGAGCGTGTCTCTGTGCCTGCGAGGTTTTAGGCGAATTAAAAGCTGGCCGGATATCGAGGGACCCTAACATTTCATGCTTCCGAGCTTCCGTGTGCGCGCGAGCTCGCTGTTTCCCACAGGTCCCAAAGGCGATCGAGAAGAGTGGAATCGGATAAAAAGCGTCCGGTCGACCGACAGCCGCCTCCGAGCCGCCATTCAAATGAATATCGCGATGCTGCTGCTGCTGCTCTGTGCTGTATCTATCTCTCTCTCTCCCTGTCTTCCTATGAGCTACGAGTTCTGTGAGCTGTGAACGCGCACCGCGGAACAGGGCGCCGCGAGTTCGAAAATGATAAGGCCGCTTCGACTTCGAGGTAGATACATCCGTTTGTTACTCAACTCTGTTCGCTGGTTCCCGTTTGACCCGCTATCGGGAAACAACTGACAGGGCCGCGGAACGCGCGTCTCGGGCCAAAGACCTCCCGAGAAGAGAAGAGAGAGAGAGAGAGAGAGAGAGAGAGAGAGAGACTGAGCGTCTCTTCCGGCCCGCGTCTGATTACTGAAAGTCCACCGGCTTTTCGCGACTGCTCGTGCAGCCTCCAGTGGCTCCTCAGGTTTCCTCATTTCGCTTATTCAGCGACGGTTCGAAGGGAAACCGGGCTTCTCTCTCTTCTTTTGATTGGTTCGTTAGCGGGATCCGCGACGCGAATGAGGGACGACGCGCTGTCGTGGATAGCAAATAAAAGAGTGGAACGCGGGAGGGGAACCGTGGGGGGAGGGCGCCAGGGCTGTCAGGGGAAACCGAGAGAGAGAGAGAGAGGACGAGAGAGAGGCAGAGAAGAAGCCCGGAGAGTGTCTTCTTCTTCCACGTCCTTGACTCGTAGTGGAGTCCTCGTCGCTTGCGCGAAGAAATGAAGAGGAAAGGAGGGAGAGAACCGCCTAGCATCCTCTCGCCCCTCTTACTCTCTCTATATATTTTCTTATCTCTCACTCTCTCTCTCTCTGTGTGTTACCACCTCCGGAACGCTACACCATGTTAACTCACGCGACGAACAACAACGAGAAATAAAACGAACTCCGAGTACAATCTGGAACCCTCGGCTCTCGACCTTGATACCCCGCGACCGAATGGAAGAAACGGGTAGAAGAATCCGTCGGAGGAATAACGCGCGCGAGAGCGAGAGCGTGAGAGGGAGAGAGAGAGAGAGGGCGGACGATGATTTCAAGCGTCGAATTGTCGTCGACGGATCTTCCGCGGTGGAGAAAAAAAGTTTCGAAATTGTGCGCGCCCGCGTTGGCACGCTCGTTTAATTTTTTAATTAACGGTGTACGACTTCTCCCGTGTAATTTATGCCGCGGGAGGAAGAGCGGCGCGATTTCCCGTACGGAAATTCGGCCGGGAAAATACTCTGCGCGCACGCACACGGCTAGCCGGAGGAGAGCTTTTCCGATGTTAAAAACAAGTTTTCGCTTTGAAGCCGAGCCGAACCGAGCCGAGCCAGACTCGCTCTATCACGCTCCAAAAATTATCCGACGACGGCGTCTCGCTCCTCCCCGGCTCGTTAATTAAAAACATGTCTTAACGCCGGGAGAGCTGAATCAGCGCGACTTATCGCCGCGCGGCCGACGTGCTTCATTAATTACGAGAGAGACTTCGAGAGTCGAGGACGCGATTCGCGAATTTGACCGGCGACTCGCTTTTAGCACAGCCGCCCCTCGACCGTACTCCGCGAGATTGCTATTTTCTCGCGGCGCTCTTACCATGGATCTTCTCCAATAAACAGACTTAGCTACCTGTTAGCCGAGTCTCACTGCCGAGCGTATCTTCTTGCCTGTTCCAGTCACTGGATAGTTTGGTGATTGTAATGTTGTAAATTTTCTATTTAACCGATATCGTTATATTGATCGTTATAAATATTAATTCATTTATTAATTGTTACATATCAACGATTTTCATTTGCGAATAACATTCATTAATAAACCTTCGAAGATAGCATCGAATTTGTTGAATTCAATTTAAAGTTAATTTATTAATAATATAAATAAATATTTTGAATTCAAATAATTATGTATGTATGTAATGATATTTGGTCCCCTCAGGCTTTCAAATCCATTCCACCACCTCTCCCTTTACCAATCCTCGACTATCGCCTAATTTCAAGCGGGACCTACTTTTTATTAAGGTGGGTTCCGAACCACCTATTTTGTCAACAACACGTGAAACGTACCCATCCTAGCGCGTCCCTCGCCCTACGCCGTTTAACTTCGGTGATCGAACGAGAACCGGTATTTTCAGCGTATTTTCATAATTCAAATAATTAAAATTTTTAAAACAAATTCATAAATAGTGAAGGGAAATTTATATTAAATAATAATTGAAGAATTTAATTCCCAGAAATTCCCCACAATAGTTGCAATCCCACCGGCCTAAACCCTTTCGTTGGAACTCAACGATACCATAGCGTCTTTGGTGTAAGGGTTCAGGCGTAAGGGGCGGTTTCGCCCAAGGGCGGAAGGGCCCATGAGGAATACAGGCAAGCTCTCGTCGAAACGAGTAGAAACAGCCGAGCACACCGCAACGTTGTAGATATTTTACTTTTCACTGCGGTGGAACTTTGATCGATCAGGATCCGATCATCCGCGGTCTCGATGAACCGTGGTCTTGGTTATCCGGTGTAAAAGTCATACGCAATATAATTTATTTATCTCCTGGTGCACCAGCCAGGACACTGTTGGCGAATATATACAACAGCCTGTCTTTATGGAGTCGTCATTCCCACTGTTACAATAGAACAAACACTGAAACAATAGAGAATAGAAATTCCATTTTAAATCCATTTCAAATCCTTCGATTTTAAATATTCGCAAATGAAAGATATTAGAACCCGTCACTTCGACGGATCCCGTGAACCTAGCGCTAAAGACATTTCCAACGCTTTCGATAGGCGGCTTAGAACCGGCCCGATCTTCGGAGCCGATTCGAATCCGGCAACTTCGAGGAGATTAGCCCATTCTTCGGGACGCTGGCGTCGCGACGCGTCGTTCCGATCGGTTTCCTGCCGCGAGAAGCCTATCAATCCTCTTCTTGCCGGCGGCGTTGATCGACCGGTAGCCTAATAACCGGCGTTTTGCCGGTATCGCTTGACCGAGCCGTCTCGCGAATCGATCAGGCGTCCAAGCGAGGATGGCCGGGCTCATGGATAGCCGCCGCGTCGGTTCGAACAAGAACTTCGGAATCTTCTGCTTCTTACGGCTACACGATTCATCGATTCCAGTTTAACGAATCTCTCTCTCTCTCTCTCTCTCTCTCTCTCTCGGACGACGCAGCGGCAGCGTCGAGGCTCGCCGCGTTCCACGCTGGAAATACGCGGCCCGAGAACGGACGGGCGAGCAGGAACGAACGCGCAAAAACGCGAACGAGAAACGAGGCGAGGAAGGGAGAGAATCGGCCTCGAAAACAATCGTTTCGGTATCCGGTCGAGAAAATAATCGGAGCTGTCGTCGCTTGTCGCCGTCCGACGGCTCGGGGCTCGGTCGCAGGTCGTCTGGCGCCTGTCGCTCATCCATTATACATGAAAACCGCTCGACCAGTGGCCCGGTGTCGCTTTTTCCTCGAGATTCCAGCCTCTACCCGGCCGACCTACGCTGTCCCGGCCAACCACCGCCACACGATCCCCCATCGTTGGAGATCATCGTTTCGCTTTTTTTTCTATCCACGACGCGCGCGTCTCCCGCTCCACTCCCTCCTCGTTTGCTCGCTTCGCTTTCCCACGACGACATTCGATTTTTCGCCCCGGAAAATAATTGGACGTTTTCGAAACGCGCGAAATGTATTTTTTTCGAATGTCGCACATCTTAAGACGGCAGACTCGTTTCCGGAATTGCAAGGTTTCGGGTCGCGCGCTCTCGATTCTCGATAATACACAGATCGATTACCAGCTGGTTCGCCTAAACACAGTGTTCCATCGATAATTGTCCAAAGCACGGGTCCGGCCAGGGACAATTATCCGTCAGGGATACTATTCTTTGACTTCTGCCGAACATACAAAAGGACAACGAAGCCCGAGGGACTTCTTCATTTCACGTTATTTTTTATGGAACTTTGACCAACCAAGTTTTGTCACTGGATTAGCAGTGGTCTCCCGGTCTCACACTGATATCCCCGACGCGTATTATGTTACACTTCTCGACGACCGCAGCCTCTCGGGCTTCAGGGCCCCTTGCGGGGTATATCCCCCTGTTTTGGGACATTTATAGGCCCGACACTTGGGACATTTATCGATAAATACTGTAATAGATCGATGTAGTTCGCTGTCGCCCTCAAAAGTCCTATTCTTTCGTTTGCGAGGCGTAGTTTGCGTTTTTTCGGTAGCAAGTAGCTATGAAAATACCTAGTCTATGCTCGCGAATAATGCAAACTACGCCTGGTAAAGGAAAAAATAGGACTTTCGAGGGCGAACGCGGTCCCCAGATCGATTTTCTATCTAGCGTTTTTCACTACCGAGACCCCCGATTTTCTAATTATGGAGAATCGAGTCTGCTCCCTTAACCCTTCGCTCTGGGTTGTCCCTTCTGAGGGGACATCGTAGGTAACGTCACGGATGGCTCGCTGTGCAAAGGGTTAAATTAGGGTGCTCTCTTCGGAGTCACCGGATCGGTCGGTACACGAAACAATTCGGTGCTTCTCGTCGGGGGCGTCCCGACGTCGATAAAAGAAGGATTTCGATAAACTTTGGCTCCGCGTTGCTCGGGTCCGGTCGCTCGGGATTTATCCTGAATCGTAGCGAACGGACGAGCGGAAAAAGTTGCGCGCCGGCAGTCGCTAGAAGTTAGCATCGACGGTTTCATTCCCTCTTGTTTCGCGGCGCCTTCTTCGGAGACCGACTATCCCTCCCGGCCCGGCCTGTCGTTTCCGCGAGCTACTTGTTACACTCGCTCCCGATGTAACTAGATTTCTCCGGATCTCGCAAAGTTTCACCAGCCGCGCGTACCCGCACACTCTTCCCCCTCTCCCCCGCTCTATGTTCCAACAGTTCTCGCCGAGTTTCACCGGTTACAATTCCACAACGTTCCACTTGATTTCCCATTAGAATCGACCGTTTAGCTGTCGAATTTTCACCGGTCGTATCTTTCGCGCGTCCAACGTCCGCCTTTCCGGTTCGGGAGCTGCGTGCATAATGCCTCGAGCCAGTGGCGAAGATACCATACCGCAATCTATGGTATCTAATTTCAATTAAAAGTACACTGACAGAGAAAGATGTACCTTTTGCGATTCTCCTTCCTAAAAAGCGTTAAAACATCTCAATCCTTTAAAAATATGGAAACACGGAAAAGAGGCCAAAAATTATACTACGTTGTCTCGAAAGTTCGTTTCGTTTTCGATAAACGTGCTCGATGCAAATTCAGAATAGTTTTAAAGAAACCACAATGGTTAAGAAAAGTGATGCATAAGGAATAATAAAACATAAACCAACAGAAGATTGTGTTGTTATCTAAGAATGTGGAATGTACGCATAGCGAAAGAAACTTTTAATACAACCTAATATTTTAAAACAGGGGAGGGGCCGAAAATTTGTAGTTCCGCCACACTGCTTCGAGTAATTTTCGAACTTGCGTCCCCCGACGTTCGTCCGCGCTTTCAACGATTCCATCTTGGCCGAGTTCGATTATTAGCGGGATGCAATTTCACCGAGTATCCCTAGACGCGGTGGACGTTTTCCCCGGACAGAGGGAACAGCCACCGCAACCCCGGCAGACGACGGGTGCGACTCGCCTCGAGTTCAATTTTTAATCAGCGAGGCCGTTGTGCCCGTTCAAAATTCAATTAAACTTCCTCGTTAGGTGACGGCTGGCCTTGAACGGCGCCAACGATCCGCAATTATCGAAGCCGCGCGCTCGCGGCTCTCGAACTCGATAAGCGGATCGACCCCGGCCCGAGGAGACAGCCCAGCTATAATATATCGGCCAACTTGCCCGCAATGAATTCTCAGAGCGATCTCCGGCCAGCTTGCCGAGCGACTCCCGGTCGAACCGGTTTCCAATTTATTCGCGGATCGCGCGCGTCTTTCGCCGGAAAAATCGAGGATGATCCAGCAACTTTTGCCCGCCTTTATACCGCGCCGGCAATCGCGGCGCACTCATGTCGGATGCAACGATCGTTTTTCTCGCGGTGAATTAGCGCGCGATCACTTTGCGAACGAAACAATCGTAACGATCCTCCCAATTTTTTATTCGGAATTAGACATATAGCTGCACCAACTTCTCGGGAGCGATCGCCCCGTTCGATATCGGCCGGTCCGTTAACGCTCCACGGGCAAATATATTCGAAGACGGCTGCGCTAATGGAAAAGTAATTCAGTCCCATTGATCCGATCGGGAACCGTCGGCCCGTGAAAACGGGGAAAACCGTCCGCCATTGTAACCGGATCGTTCACGCGGATTCGCCTCCGAATTTCTTCTTTTTACCCGCCCCCTCTTTCCCTGCGGTCTGCGAACCGATCGCACAGTTGGTCCAAAAGCTGCTTCTCTTGGAAAAAATTCAATTTTTCGACAAAATTCTTTTTTCTCTCTTAAATAAGAACCCTTTGAAACCTCGAGATTCAAAATAGTTGATCTTTCGAACGAACGTTGATATTCACTTTTCTACGAATTTCAGTGTAAAAAATTGAGGAAATCATGTTTTTTAATAGAAAATTAAGGTCACCTCAATTTCTTAGATATTAACATATACCTTTTACATATACAATACTATACACATATAATACATATAATGTAACATATATAACTTGAAATAACGCTAGAATACTTTTTGTCAAGAAAAGCGGACTCCTGGAAAAACAAATTTTGAAACCCCTCGTCCGTCCCTCCGATACAGTTTTCCCGAAGTAAGTGATACTGTCGATTAGCCCGAAACTTCGTGACTCTTATTTTCTCAATGCGAAACCCATCAAAACGTTGACTCGTCGATTTGAGTGAAAGAAACATCGAAAAATAACTGTTTACCCTGTTATTTGATCGATCTTTTACCGCCGTGGGACGGATTTAGTCGGTTAAACGCCGACCCCCCAAGAAAATAGGCGAACGAGGTAAATCGTCAACGAAGCCAGAATCGAGAAGCGAGAATAACCCAGTCGCGGTTTGCGTTCCTTCGCCAGAGGTCCTCGACCCGCAAACAGGACTTCGTGACACACGGAGACTACACTCGCGACCAATCCCAGGGACACATACACACCCACGATCAATTTTCCGAACGGTTTGCGAGCACAGCGAACCCCCGGAGTCTCTCCTCTCCTGGCTGGCCGCGCTCTCCAAAATTTTCTCGAGCAATGGTAATTTAGCGTCGCAGGAAAAAGCCACGAGGAGCTTTGCCAAATCGCGGCCAGTCAACCTCGGCCGGCCACCAGTTTCCGACCAGTTTTCTACTACGGTTCGCGTCAATCACCGCGAATGTTTGCGCTACAATGAACTTTCTGTTCTCGGGCGAGCGCGCGTGCCCGACTAAAACTGTCGTTGCCGCCAACAACCCCGCGACTCCGCTTTCTGGCCAGGTTTTTAACTGCAACGATTCGGGTAAATACCCTCTCTAGCTTCTACGGTCAGCTTTCTGGCGAACACGGATCTTTCGAATTGCATTCGCGTCGCTGCTTGTACCGATCTTATTGCGTTTCGAGTCTTTCCATATTTAAGGACGTCGGTTCTTAAATGCATAAAGATTAACTGTCTAGCAATAATAGTTATCACTGAAACTACCGAGCCTTAAAAGTAATTAGTGCATGTTCTCATATAAAACCGACAAGATCGATTTTATTCGGTAGATTAGATTTCTATGATTTCAATAACAATTGTAAAATAAAAAATCTAGAACCGGTCATTCGACAAGCAAATTGAGTATTAAATCAGCGTGTTCGTTGACGTGAACTCGACTTAACTCCCAGGTAATTCGACGAATCCACGGAGCTCCGTAAAAATGGAGGATCGGGCTAAGGGTGAGAGCGAACAAGAGTTCGTTCCTCTGTGCTCCGAACAAGGACGATGCGTAGCTCCGGCGAGCTATCTTTGGCCGGTGGGGTCCGCTCGTTCCAGAGTAGTCCGGAGCAAGCTGTGCTCGCGTCCCCGTAAGGGAGGAGCGAGCAACTCTTGGAACTAGCCGTTGAGCGGCTCGGAAGCGGGCTGCTCGAACTTTCCGCCATATTCCCGCGAGCGGAATCGTCAACTATCGGCAGCCGGAGGGTCTGCGAGAGGAGAGCCTTTGGCTGGCGAAGACGCCCGGTCGGAGCAACAGTGGAGCCAGAACATGGTAACACGGTGATCGTGCTCCACCGATCTCCTCCATCTCCGATACTTTCAGAGTCGACTTCCTCCCTCCGTCCACTCCCGATGTTCCACTTCCGAACGGTCTGTGAACAATGCCCGGGCATGTAGCGAGGCGCACGGCACGCGGAGGAGGAGGGTTGGTTCGCGCCGCCACCATCCCCTCCGAGGCTGAACGCGATCCAGGCCGCGTCGGGATCGAGAGCGGGAAACATCGATTCTCAATTTGGCAGCCGGCAGAAAAGCGGATGGCTTCTCGGTGTTCCTCGCCTGCTCTCTCTCTCTCTCTCTCTCTCTTCGTTCTTCTTCTTCTTCTTCTTCGCCTTGCTCCCTCGACGTGTACCCTTGCCAGCCATTCCCTGACGGAAGTCTCTCTTCGTCGAGTTTTCTTCCGTGTCCTCTCTTTTCACGTTCATCGATTTCGACGTCGCTCAGCCGTGACATGGCTTTCCCTCCCGCGAGAAGAGCTTTCTTTACGCGCGCGTCCCTCCTCCTCTCCCGCGCCTACTTCCGATAATGCTCCACCCCTCCTCTCACTTCCCTTCTGCACCACGCTCCCTACCTCGTTTGTCTCTCGTGTTTCCATCGCGTACCCAACCCCCACCCTTCCATCCGCTTTCCCAGCTGATACGGGAGATCCCGTTGCTGGAAAAAGGGCTCCACCGCATTTCGGGAGCCACCGTTCGAAGCTTCGAATTCCGAACAATAAATTGTTTTCGCGCCCTCATTGGCCTTCAACCCCTTGGCACCGGGGAGAACCCTTCTCGCGAATCACCCCTGTTTGATCTCCTTATACAAACGATGGCTTCGTTTGCGTGCAGAGTTTATTAGAAACCGTAAGATTAGGTTATGTTTAATGGGCTTGGACCGGTGTTAGAGCTTCGGGTCGGGACCCGAAATTTGCGATATGTACTCGGTGTCGATTTCGACTTCTAGGACCCGAAATTTCGGGTCCCGAACCCGTGGGAGATAACCGACCCGACCCGAATACGAATTTCCATGTACCCGCCCACCCCAAATATTTAAACATTATTATACAAAGTATCCCAAAATTACTTCAACCCCCTGAAATGGGCGGTTCCCGAGGTCTATCGAAGCGACATTTTCCTTCGCAAAAACGTCCGCCTCGACTTGGTAATTTTTTGCAAAGACATCAGGAACCGCTCGCTTCGGGGAACTGAGGGAGTATCGGGACACTCTGTCTTACTGTCGATCTAGTGAAATAATCGAACAAAGAAATAAATTTCTCGGTAATTCCTCTAGAGCAGAGGTCGGCAACCTGCGGCTCTTTAGTTTCATACGCAAATATTATTTATTTTATAAAAAAAAACATTTAAAAATCGTTCTGAATCGCTGTGGCTCTTTAAAAACTTTGAAATTTTGTAAATTGTAATTTTTGACTCTTCCGACTCAAAAGGTCGCCGACCCCTGCTCCAGAGGAAAGGGCATTCGGAACAAGCTCGCCAAATTTACGACGCGCAAAGGGTTAAAGGCCGCGATAGAAAAAGAATTGCACGCGACCGTTGGAATAAATGGTTCGCAAACATTTTACGCGAGTTCTTGTTCGGATGGTAAAGTTGCGCGACAGGAACAGCACTGAAAAAGTTATCGGACTCGTGTCTTTTTTGTATCGTTGAGCATGAACGATGAAAAAGCGACGGCCCTCGATAGTAGCGCGGCAGAGGACGACGCGAATTCTCTCTCGAGACGCATTTGAATAATCGTATTATTTTTAATATTTTGTTCGAACGCGACGTTCGTGCCAGCTGAAAAGAGACGTTTCTTCCCTATCGGCAGCAGGAAGAAATATCCTCAAGCAGCCCCTTCCCCAAGTCCCGACGAGACTGACGAGATTATTGGGGGAATCCGACGGCTGAAACGGGGAGAAACGCGACGACGGGACGGGAAACGGATCGCGGCAGCCGCCTCATCCTCGTCCTCATCCTCCTGCATCTCCTCGGCTTCGAATTTATCGGGCAGACTTTCGAGAGGGATCGATCGGAGAGAGTTGGGCTACGTGTAATCTGATTACCGGACTGCGGGTGTTTATGCGAGTTCTCGTTGTTGCGCGTGGATTTCGAAACGACGAAAACCAGTCCAGTGGATTTTCATTCTGCGTTCTTCGGTTTCCCGAGCGAAGAATTTTGTTGAGAATATTTTTATGTAATGATATTTGGTCCCCTCAGGGTTTCAAATCCATTCCACCACTTCTCCCTTTACCAATCCTCAACTATCGCCTAATTTCCAATTTCAGCGGGACCTACTTTTTATTAAGGTGATCGAACGAGAACCGGTGTTTTTTAGTAGACAGTTTTCACGCAATTTTGAGAAAAATGTACGAAGAGCACGGAAAGTCCCGTCGGCAAGGAATTAGACGATCGGATCGCAGCTTACGAGAGAAAACAAACCGGCTATCTACGGGATCAAGCAAGGATCGAGCGATCGGTAGAGTTTTTATTCCCGTGGGCTCGCAATCGTCCCGTAAATTCGTCGGCGAAATCCGTCCCGGAGGAGTTGCTCTTAGCTAACGGAAGCCCGCAAAGCCGTTTCTGGATTCTGGACACACCAGGTTCATCCGTCCGTTCTGGAGGAATTTCAGCGCGAATCGTCTCTGTCCTTCCAACTTATGTTACGCGTATGTGTATGTGTGTGTGTGTGGGTGTGAGTGTGCGCGAGCGCAGTGTGCGGGCGAGTAGATGCAATCTGCGATTCCGTCGACTTTGATCGGCAATTGGGAAATTGCTGGAATTAGACGGCGTGACGTCAGCCGACCGGAGGGCATTACTGTGATTGGACTGTTAGAGGCGACTGACGCGAAGGTCACTTTCGTGTCCGCGAGCTGGACAGTTAGCGTCTTTTCGCGCGATTCCTACGAGCAATTACCGATATCTCTGCGGGGGGAAAAAATTACGAGCGACCCGTCAAACTACGCCGTTTCGTATGGCGGAAGATTTGTCACCAGAATTTTCGAAGTTTCTCGAAAAAAAGTTCTTGAATTCCCTTTCGGGTGCGAAAATAATTGAGTTCCCTCTTTCGGTGTGAAAAAATTCTTGAATTCCCTTTCGGCTGAGAAATAAATTCTTGAATTCCCTTTCGGGTGTGAAAAAATTCTTGAATTCCCTTTCGGGTGCGAAATAAATTCTTGAATTCCCTTTCGGGTGCGAAAAAATTCTTGAATCTCCCTTCAGGTGCAAAAAAATTCTTGAATTCCCTTTCGGGTGCGAAAAAAGTCTTGAATCTCCCTTCAGGTGCAAAAAAATTTGTGAATTTCCTTTCGGGTGCGACGAAAAAATGGTAAATGTCGTCGAAAAGTATGTCACGCGGGAGAGTATCTAGCGCAAAAACTTTAGGCTTGTTATCGACTGGTTTTTATCGGTAAAAATTGGCGCGTGCAAACACGGCGGCAGGAATAGGGGGGAAAACGGCGATCGATATCGAGGCGATCGAAATATCTAAAAATTAGATATTTCCGAAAGGTCTCGAGGAGAGATCGTGAACGATATTCCGGAGACGATGGCGGGGCGTCTGTAAATTCGAATGGTCTCGGGTATCGCGAGATTTCGTGACGGAGGGTGCTGGAGAGAGCGAGGATCACGCGGAATGGTGAAGTTTCCGCGTACCTTGGGCCGATTACCGAGGAAACTCTCCGGTATCGCGACTCGTCTGTCGGCGGAGCACGTTCGCAAATTCAATATTTGCGATTCGCTAAGCTGCGACGATGCGGAATAAATGGTCCGGCCCCGGCGAATCGACGATACTCTCCGGCCGGGGCTTAATCGGTATTTTTCTTCGGATTTTTTATCCGCGGCGATCGTTCGCCGCGAAATCTTCCGTGACACACATTGGAATCGGCGCACGTTGGAATTATTAGCTTGCGCGTCGAGAATTAAAAGTGCAACGGATGCAAAAATACGCATAGTGTTTAAAAACGTTCCTCTTCTTTTTTTTCCTTTTTTTTATATTATCCCGTAGCGAAATTCGATTTGTGCTCGCGCGCGAGAGAGAGAGAGAGAGAGAGAGAGAGAGAGAGACGGGGAAGTCCGATAACGACGGTAACGACGAAAAAGAATGCGGTTTCTACGTTTCCAGCCGGCGAACGTGTAAATATTATGTTTAAAAAATCCGTTAATGATGTAACACGCGGCACCGATTTGATAGAGAAACCGGTTCCAGAGTAAATATTATGCAAATGTTATCTGCCGCGTCGTAAATAAACTGCGAGCTCTCGTGCGAATCCAGGTTTTTGTAGACCGACTGTCTCCGCGACTTCCGTCGCGGAGAAATGTGTTCCCGGCGCGTTCCAATTTCGCGGAGACAACAAAGTCGGACTTTATGAAACATTTATTAACCCCGTGCCTCGTACCATTTTCTTCACGGTTGCAGTGATTAAAACGACTTCATCCCTATAAATGTCGCAGAAGAAAAAAGAAAATTTATTGTATGTCTACGATCGGATCAAATTTGATTTCATCCAAAATAAGAGGCGCAACAGTCGTATTTGTCAGACTTTGTTTAAAACTTTTGTCGCCAGTCTGACTCGTTAAAATACTTGCACGAAATTCTTTGTTTTTCCCCCGGGAACTTCGATCGCGCTTTCTTCCGGAGCGGAAACCAGAGAGTGGCCAGATTAAGAGTTGTTCTCCCCACTCTACCTTCCACCACGCTTCCGCCGCAGGCCGGTCACGTGACGCGCCCCGCCCCTGCGCGCGTATCGCAACGTCACGTGACTAATCCGGCACACAGAGAGAGAGATAGACGAGGTAACTTTTTTCCCCTCGACTCCGGTAAATTCCCCTCGTCTGGTGACTCTGGCGGAAACGTCAAGTTTACTCGAACGACATCTACATACGCTCGCGTATCGGCCACCGAGGACGAGGGCAACGAGGAACGAGGGGGAGTGTACCGACTTGTTCGTCGAGTGCATCGCCATTAATTCAAATGCAGCTCGTGGCCGGCGCGCGAACGCTTCCGCGATGTCGACGACAGGCCACGCGATTATTATTGTGCAACCGACGTAATTTGCATCTGAAAAAGACGCGACGCACTCGACGACAACGCCTTTCGGAAGCGCCGACAAGCCCATTATTAGTCATCTACCGGCGTTTCAACCCTCAAAACGCGCGTTCGCCGCGTCTTACGTCTCTCGTTCGCGTACGTATATGGGTCATGGTAAGCTTATTTAAAGTCGTACTGTAATTCGGAACAATAGCAGCCACCACCGAGTCGAATTACGACCGGTTTACTCGAAGCGGCAACCAACAACCTCGCGCGCTCGAGACCCCCGGTCCGTTTTCCGCGACGAAAATCAATTCAACTCATGGATAGCCGGCCGACTGTTCGATTCTCCCTCGAGGCGTTGATATTTAGTCATTCGAATGAACAACAATGAAAAACAAATTTAATTCATTATTTTACGCATTTACGGGGAAAATTGGTGCAACTCGGAATAGCAGAAAATTATTTAGCGTATGTGTAACGATATTTGGTCCCCTCAGGGTTTCAAATCCATTTACATACCACTTCTCCCCCTCTTCCATTCTCACTATCTCCTAATTTTAGCGGGACCTACTTTTTATTACGGTTGGTTCCGAACCACCTAAGCAGGAAATTATTTAAGAATGCATATTTTTTTTAGCTGGTTGAAGCAAGGAGTGGAACGATTTTTATTTCGCGCGAATATCCGTGCGGTCTGATAGTTGCGTCGACGTTTGCCAATAACCTTATCCACATATTTCGCTTCGGAAATTGCAAAACTGGAGCAGGCAAATTTTGAGAAAATTGATCTCCGCGCTTGGAATCACGGCTCGTTGATCGCGCTCGCGGAATTACGACGACGACGACGGCGCGGATGTTAGAGTTTAAATGTGTGCCCGTCGATAAAGTAAAAACGAAACGGACGGGAATAAAAAGGAGCTAATTTTCGGGGGTGATTCCTGACGTTTCTCGGTCCATTAGCCGCTGATCAGTAGCACGACGTCGACTCGATTCGATTCGACAAACTGGCTTAATGTAAATCCAAGCGCCGTGCCAGTATTGAATCCCGAACGATTTTCGTTGTCGCAGGGCTGGCTGCAGCTCTCCTGGAACCGGTTCAAATTTATCGCGAGTCCCGCGCACGGAATTTTTGATCGCGCCCAATATACCCTCTTCTCTCCGCTGAATTTTCCCTGGAAAACTTACACACCGGTGTGTGTGTGTGTGTGTGTGTTGATACACTCTCGCATGAGATACAGACGAAACAAATTCTCCGCATAACTCGCTTATCGAAGCTATTTGTTTGTTTTTTTTTTAGTTCTCCCGGATAAAAATCCACTCGCGCGCGCGGCCTCACAATCGTAAAACTTTTACCGTTTTCCTGGACGCGAAAATTCCCCCCTCCCCCATCCGTTGCTCTTTACGATCCGAATATAAAAGCGATCGAATTTTTATCGTTTCCATCTAATTATTTCTCTGTTCAACGATCTCGCGCGAATTCTATTTCCGGAGAATCGAGAAGCTAATGATTTTTATCTTCAATCTATCAATCGTAAGGTACAAAATCTCGGGTGGAATTTTTGAAGGCGTTAAAAAAATCGTCTAGACGCGTCCCGACGATGAAATTGTTGAAAAAGAAATTGTACCGTAGAACGAACAGGGATGTAAAGAGAAAAAATAGCCGGAACCCTCGAAAGAGCATCGCCTCGGTCCTCCCTTTCGCCCGATTTATCCCCTTTCGACTTCACAACGGTGCTCGATACCACAATTTATCACGCGAACCGTGAAAATTAAAAACTCCCCTTGTTCCCGGATCGCCGCGGGGGTGTTATCGATATCCGGGATCGGGCTCGGCTGTTTGTCGAGCCCGCGGATTCCCGAATAATTAGTACACCGACGAAATTCCGTGGAAAAGCCGGCCCGGGCCGACCCCCGCCCGTTCGTTCGCCGAGGGTTTTAATTAGGGCCGAGGGCTGGGAGAGAGGGAGGAGGAAGGGTTCGTTTCCCGAAAAGAAGCCCTTGCCAGTCGGTGAAGCCGTGCCTCTCTTTGATCGGGCTCGTCCGCCCCTGGTGCTCTTTTTTCCCAGAAGGCTCGCCCTTGAAAAACTCGATTTGAACTCGTCTCGCGAATGCAGCCACGAAAAATCTGCCGCTCGACCGATGTACTGGGTGTCCGTGAAAAACCCGCGAGAGACAAACCGGGGAAAAATCGCCGAGGCACGACGCTTCGAACTTCGCGAATTTTCGAAATCGATATGTATTTTTTTTTTATCGAAGCGTCGCATGAAAAATTTCGGCGTAGTACGCAAGAATCGCTCGTCCATTGTCGGATTCTGACCACGGCCGCCGCGTGTGACGCGTTCCCGTGCACTCCGCGAATTGAAACGGTGTCTGACAAACGATCAAGCGGGACGACCACGCGAATGAAAACGTCAATCTGACACGGTGATAGATGCGAAGCTAATTCAAAAGCTCGACACCGATCGAACCACGATATCGCCGGTTGGATTTATATATTTTCGTTTACACGGCTTTACATCCACTGAAAATCAATCATACGCGCGAACGAGTCGAAGGAAACCCGACTACTCGAACGCTTAAATCAAATTCTATATTTTTACTGTCAATTTACTCTCTCTTTTCCCTCCATCATTGTTCAAACATTGCCCCAAGAGGGAGCGCATCCTCTAAACGTTTTCGCTACCAAATCACAAAATCGTCAAAAGTATGCGTTTGATCGCAGAACCGGTTGATTGCGAGCCGCTCGAAGCCCTCGCTACTACCTGCAGACTCGTCCCCGGTGTCTGCCTCTGGCAAAGCGAATTTCGACTCTCGTTTATTAGCCGGTGCTCTCGGACTGTTCTCGCGCGCGACTCGCTGAACAATTAAACACGCGACACCGAATTTATCGGCGGTATCGATAACCTTCTACTCCTGACAAATCATAGCGAGGCATAGGCGAGTCGAGGCGAGGCGAGGCGACGCGAGGCGGGTCGAGGCCGTGACAGAGGCCGGGGGAAAATTTATTGGAAAGTCCGGCGGTGGCGTGACGTCGCTATCGAAGATTCAATTCGCCGGTTCGTCGATAGCGATCGGGGGTTCGGGATCGAATCGATGCGGCCAGGCTAGACGACGTACCGGTTCGATGGCAGGTTACTTTTGTTGGATCGCACGCGTGTTGCACGCGCCTAGTCGTCAATCGATGACCGTGCATCCTCTCCCTTTCCGCCCTACCCGGCCCTACCCGGCCCTACCCGGCCCGGCCCTGGAAACCGCGAACAATTCTATCGCCACGCGTTATTCCGTTGGACGGCGCGCGCTTTGCATTATTCCTCCATTCTTTTTTCATCCCTCGCCTCTTTTTTAGATTTTCTCGTCTACCCCCTCTCCTACACCCGCGCCCCGCTCCTTTCATTTTTAATCCCGTCGATACCTCGCGATTTCGTTATCGGCAAACCTTCCCCTCTCGCGCTCGTTCCCTCACAGTCACGGTCGACAGCTTCTTCTGCACTGATTTCTCCCCGGACCTTCGATAAAACGCGAACCTGCTCGCGGATCGGTAACTATTTCGTCGCGACAGCGCCTCAATTTTTTAACTAAAAGCGATGGAAATGTGTCCAATTGTGAAATTTTTATTGCAATGCGAGCACGAAGAAAGAAATTCGGCGAATCAATTTTTTCCACGTAAGCAACCTCGTCTCAATAATTGTAAAATTTGTATAAGACCTTAAAATTATTTAAATATTAGTTGATATTACTTGAATTCAAATTTATTTAAATATTAGTTATCTCGTCTTTTAATCACGCGGTTGAAGTCTGGATAATAACAATGCTGCGATGATTAGAGGATCTACATATATGCAAAATGAAAATTTTTTACCTGAATCGCAACAAATTGTGGCGCAGTAGATTTTCTTAATACATACGTTGAATAGGTTGAAAATAGTGTATCAGTATGCTTAAATTCTTCTGTTTTCACTGTTTGAAATTCGACCTGCATAAAATAATGAATATGAAGCTGATACAATTTCTTAAATACAAAGAAATCACAATATTTTAAATATTTATTTTAACAATTACCATTAACGTTTCCAATACCTCCTCGCTGTGTAAATTCTTTAAACAATTGGAAAATCCACGGCGGTAAACCCTATCGATTCCGGAAGACCGTGACAATAAACAATGTATCAAAGAAAAAGCGTGGTTGATCGCTTAAGAATCGAAAACAAAAATACGGATTGCGAAACAGCAGCTGGACGTTTAAACGTTATCTCCCGTTGCCTCGCGTTTAAATAAATAGTGATGCAAGAAGGGTTTGAATCATCGCGGCCGCCTTTGACATCGCCGATAAGACGTCCGCGCCGGATGATAACACGTCAGGCTACGTACACGCCACGAAAAATCGAATCGTCTCTTTTCTTGGCTACGGTCGCGGCCGGCCATCCTGTCGTTTATTATTCAAACGGACGCCGCGCCGCACAGCGCCGGGCATCCCGGGGAAAAAAATGTTTCCAGATGAGGGTCTCTCGACCGGCGCGGCGCGGTGCGCCGATCGAACGAATAGGGGAGAAATGGTCGACGACCGACCGGACACCGCAGCGACGCGGTCTCATCGATTCGTTTCTAAATGCGTCGACCGGCTCCGTTAACCTCTTCCACCAGACCCGTTCGGATAATGGAGACTCCGCTATATTTCGCTACCGTGGAAAATAACTACCTCTCCGGAAAACTGCGACTGAAACTGCGGGTCTGTCTGCTTCGTTAGTCGAAAATAATTTCAAATAACTTCAAATAATTTTGCGAGACAATTGTCTGCGTCAATTAACCCTTTGCCCTCGGAGCTATATTTTAACTTGAAAATTAAACATTTCTTCCATCCTATATTATTTTTTATTATTCTATATATTTTTTAACTATTTAGTTATTGATGTTATAGTACTTTTATTATAATTTAATGTTATAGCAATTTTTAATTTTTGTTCTTCTCTCGAGTGCTGAGCGTTAACACTAAACCTACGACTGCCGGTCGAAAGAGCGGTTTTATATTTTTCATTGTACAATTATTGAAATGATAAAGTTACTTTTACATGGAAATTGACTCGATAAAATTTTTTATCCAATATTGAAATAAAGGTTGCACAAAATCTAAATAAATCGAGCCTCGTCATGTTCATAAGCAAATTCTGTTCGCTTTCTAGCGTTTAATGCTCGGTATTTCTTTATGCGAAATAAATGTAGAAAACTATTCGCCCGCAAAGCTTAAGGAAGGATTTTGGTAGCTCGAGAAGCGGTCGAAGACGAGCCTCTGATTGCGAGGGGAAGAAATTTCTATATTTTTCGCGTAATATTTCGGCGCGGAAGGAGACAAAAGGCGACCCGGGTCGCGCGATTTATAGCCGCGCTTAACGGGAAGCCACTTAGTTCGATCTCGTTACGACCGCCGCGAATCGAGTTGACCCTTGAACTTCGAAACTTTGTTAGGAGTTTCTTCGAATCGGCCGTAACCACCGGGACCCCGACTTCCTTTCTGAAAGCACCGCTCTCCCGACCGATGTATTTAATTTCCTAGCAATCGTGCGGCGATGCGTTTTCCTTTTTCCTCGGGGTGATCGATTTTTTTTTTTTTGTGAAGAGAGAGAGCAACGGGTCCCCGCTGCCCGAATCCCGCAAAGTGCATCGAAGTCGGCTAACTTTCTTCCGTAGATTGGAAAGTTCGCGACTCGGTTCTTCTTTTGCCACTCCGAAAAATCGAGCGAAATTGTTTTGACAAACGGAAGGCGCGCAAAACAATTTCAGATTTCACTGCTGCCGGTCCACCGGACAAGAGTGAGGGGAGGGGCTGCTATCGATCTCGCTTATTTTTCGGCAACCGGGTTATCGATATTCTTGGCTCGTCGAGATTTCAGACGCTCGCCGATTAGACGCGAACAATAAAACTATCGCGAGACGAGCTCGCGGTCCTCCGCCAAACTTTTCCTCTTCCGATTAATCGAGCTCGCCGGATAGACAGGAAAATACCAGAGACCAGAGTTTCATCGCGAGCTTTCTTGTCTCGTTCGCAAACATACTGTATCGGGGAACATTATGTGGCGGCTACCTCCTACGCTTGCCACAAGATGGACAGATACTCAAGACCTTTTCTCGCTTCTACCTGATCTGTCACCGATTCCTCAAGGTATGCATGCGTTTGTCACTTGATACGAGACTGTCGCGCGCCTGTGTGACGTATGCAACGTACACTTTTGTCAGAAGTTTTGCAGCATTTTAGGCGGATTTTTAATTGCTAATAACTAAATAACGAATCGAAATTTTTTTATTCTTCATTTTCGTCTTATATTATCGTCGAGAACCACCCCTTAAAATTTCTCCCACCTGTAGCTAAACACCCTGTATACCGTCCTCATCGACCTTCTAATATCCCAGCGTCTAAAGCAGGGTCCTCTAGCGGGCCTAGGACGAAACGCTCCCTTTCCTTTTCCTCCTCTCTCTTGCGCACTTCAGCGCCGCCAAAATTATAAAACGCGAACTCTCGATGAAGCGATATTTACTCCGAATCTTGTCGAACAATCGAATCTCGTTTTCTCCGGCGTTCTATCGATGTTGGAACACCTACTGCGCATTTGTATGAAAAATTGGAATCTTGCTGTCACCGATGTTCAACAATTTGAGAAAATATGACCCAGCCTGTGGCGGGTTCAGTGTTAAACAAAAAATATGAGCAACCAAGACCGACGTCACCGGAATAATCGCGCCTCTGAATGTGCTGGGACACTGCGCCGAATTGTACTGCGTTTCCCCGCAGGAATTAATTGGTCCCATTCGTCTCGGCTGGTTTTAACCGCCAGATTTTCATTTTTACGAGAGCGGTTCCGGAGAATGAATTTTCCTGGCGGAGAAATTGCGAAGAGAGAGTAGGGGAAGAGAGAATTTCAAAGGAAACGGGGAGCGTGGATCACGTAACAGCAATCTTTATCCTGGTAACAGGGTAGCCGGTGTTCCGGTTCGGCATCGATTCCCGTCACGCGACGGCCAATCGTCGTTCAAATAGTTAATATCGGCCGGTTGGTGGCCGCGACGATCAATTCCTCGCGACGCGATCCGTCCTGCAGAATTATTAATTCGCCCGCGCGCGCGGGAAGATAGCCGTGTCCCCGCCGAATCGCTGATCTCGAAATTAATTCGAAATAATTAAATCGCCGGCGACTCCTTTCTCTTTCGAGCGCTTCCCCACTTTCGCGATTCAATTACAATGTAATTATACAGTTCGGATCGCAGTATCGGCTCGAACAGCGCGGCGACAAGCGAAAACATTCGCCGGTTTATCGCAAAATTCAGGAGAACGTCCGACGAACGAAACTGTTGCTGACGTCACGCGGAAGACGAGGGTTTAATTTTGTTTTTCCTAGCCTGTCGCGTCGCTCGTCGGTTTCCATCGTTCCTAATTTTTTGGGGAAAGGCGACGGCGCGATTACGAGCTCGCTTGGAATGCCAAAAAAAAGAAAAACGAGATAAAATTAGCATTAGATTCTAAAGGGTGTCTCGAGAAGACCTGACATTTTAATTTATTAATGCAAGGAGGGCCGATTGAACCCAACAAGGAGTCGGGTTTGAAAAAAGACGTTTATTATAATATTTTGCAGACTTCGTGCGCGCTAAGACAACTACTGAACTGAACTGCTCGTTGCCATCGAGGCTCGCTTTCACATAATAGACGAAAACTCATCGCTCTTCTCCACAAGAGAAGACGCTTTGCGTCTATAAAAGCGAGGCTCGATGGCAACGAGGAGTTCAGTTCAGCTCAGTAGTTGTCTTAGCGCGCACGAGGGTACCACGAAGTCTGCGAAATATTATGATAAACGTCTTTTTTTCAAACCCGACTCCATAACATCCGCAGTCTACTAAACATTTAAGTATCGTACGAGATGTATATCAATTTCATATCCATGAAATGAAGAAAGTCTTATACAATGGAATTATTCCAGGTCTGAAGAAATGTTTAATTTTCGAGTTAAAACTCGTAGTAAAAATGGTAGCTGGCTCCATTGGGAGGTGTCGGACAATTTTGGGATTCTGGCCCGACGGTGCGGACATTTTTGCAAAAGAGAGGTCGAAGTTGGCCCGATCGGGACCCGGAAGCCTCGGAGGTGAACGGACACGGAAAAGCGGCTGCAAGAGGCGTCTCGCGGCAAACAAAGCCCGACAAACTCGTTTGCAGCATCGAGGCGAGGCGAGGCGAGGCACGGAGTGGTGGCGCGCAATCTGGGACACGAATTCCCGGCGGATCGACGATCCATCCATCGCGAGCCGGTCTCTCGCGATCCTAAACCGTGCGCGCAGGCCTACACACGCGTCACCGATTCGATGCTTGAAAACCGGTCCTGCATAGCTCTCCGCTGCACCGCTCTGCACCTCGCCGACCGCGAACCTGTCCGGCCGCGCTGTGCATTATTCCGCCGACAAAAAGATCCTCTCGATGGCGATCAAAAAATCAAACTTTCCATTTGTGAGCCGGGAATCTTTCAACTCTTACCCCCTTCCGGCGTGCTCTGGTCGGGGAATTGGAAGAGTGGTTTTTACCTGTAACAGAAAAATGCACGCGTCAGATCCGTGTGCTCGATTCATCTCGTCGGAAAAAGTTGTTCGGCGAGAAAGAGGGGACGGGGGGACAAGTGGATAAAACCTTTTCTGATAGATTCATCGATCGCGCCGCCGAGTAATTGATCGCGGATAACCGAGCGATCATTGGCGGTCTCGAAATGTGAACTTGTAAATGCGGATCTTTATGCGAAATGAAAATTATCTGCATCGATTGCGAGAGAGAGAGATCGAAAAGAAATTGAATTTTTATGGAGACAACTTGACAAAAACTTATCGATTTTTGAAATTTTCCGACAATTTTTTGAATTTCGCTATAAAAGTATAAATATACATTATTAGTCCAAACAATTGACACCGAAAGAAATGAAACTATTTACGAAAGTCTTGTCTTCGCGAAGGGAAGTTCGTCGGTCAGACAGTTAAATAGATTTCGCGAATTTCTGGGCAAAAGTGCGAGTTGTCAAGAGGACAAGAACAGACAACCGTGTACAGCAATCGAGGAGACCGTTCGGCAAAAACGGATCGTCGGATGCGCGAGTAATTTCTCGGACGGACGTTCGGTTTGTTCGATGAAATAGTTTTTACCGGTTGGTCGGCGGCGGAGGATGGGTGGGTGGACGGCGTGGCGCGGGGCGGCGCGACGCGGCGGCTCGGTGTATCCGAGAACGTTCAATCATCCCTTTCACGTCCGCGCAGACAATGGAAGGGGATCCTCGTCGCGAAAGAGTCGATCGCCTTTCGCTCGCCTAAGAACGCGCGCGCGTTACGGCTGATCCCTTTCGGTATCGGCTTAATGTTTCGGGCACGGGATAATAGCGGCGAGAAGAGGGTTTACATTCACGATAACTTCGTATCCCGGCGCGGCGCGGCGTTGCAACTTGCCCGCTGGATTGTATTTCGAGAGGCTTACCCCGGCCCTCGATAAGTGCATCGAATGTCTGCACGCTATAATAGCGTGTTCGAGAGAGAGAGAGAGAGAGAGAGAGAGAGAGAAAGTTTAAAGACTCGTTGCTAAGGTTCAAACACGGATCCCGGCCGTTGTTTACCCGTTTCGATGCTCCGCCCATGATTAGAAGACTTCCGATACGCGAGATTCCGTCCAAAAATTAGCTTTGGAATTCGCCGTGCGTGTGTCGAGTAACTGCATTTCGAAATAATTGCCATTACTTCGCGGGACAATGCTGCGGAGCAAATAACGTTCAGGGTACTGGGAGGAGAGAGATATTCCGAATTTTGCGAATTTTGTAGCATGCGGAGTAGGCGTGGCCAGACCCTGGGAGGCGTGGCTGAGCCCGAGAGGCGTGGCCTCGGTGCTCTCGCCGTCTCCGAGGACAGTGCGGTGCTCCGCAGCGCAATCTCTGCGCGTACCATGGAAATACCGAGCGTAACACACCTTGGGCGACCATACGAGATCGATTCGACGCTAAGAGACTGTGGAGTGAAACTTCTAAGAATTCCAGCATTGCGTCGAAGAGTACGCTTGCTAGATACAACCAATTTGCAGGCGAGCAGAAGAAGAGCGGCCGGAGATAAATCCGAAGTTCGAAATCGTGAAAATGCAATGGAGAAATCCTGAAGAGGTTGATGGGATCTCGCGGGTATCGCGAGAGGAGACGACGAGAGTGTCGGCTAGGCAGGTACCGCGCAGAGTGGCACGGTCGCTGGTCGCCGGGAAGCGGTGTTTAAGGGAATAAATGGACGGAGCTTGGCTAGAGCCGGTCGAGGCGGGCGAGGCAGGATGAGGCGCGTTAAGTGCTTCTTACCGGCTCGAAACGGCGCAGAATCTGCTGGACGTTGCGCCACGGCCGCTGGTAAAGAGAATAAGGCTCGCGAGAGAGAACCGGACGCGTCCAGCCTCGAAGTCTTCTCTTAAACGTTTCATCAAAAGTGTAGCGCGTAATGGCTTCCGATCGCCATCATTCACTTTGGCCAAGCGTCGATCCTAGAAAGACCGAGCTCGGAGACTCGCGGCTGCTGGTTCGGAAGCTCGGATTCAGCGAAATATATGTACACGAGGACGTGGAAGACGACGCTGTGCCCTAAATTCCTTCGAGCTTTTTCACCGACCCGATAAATAATGCTTGCCGAGTTATTAACCCCGTTCGCATCCGTAAATGGAATGACCCGCGCGTACGACTTGTCAATTGCGAGCGTCTCGGATTTAAGAAGTTGCTCGCCTATTTCCAGCGATGACGCGAACGGAGCTAACACGAACGATTAAACATTATGCTCGGATTCAGCGTGATTTGCCAATTAAGTACAGCTAGAGTTTCGTAGCAGTTTCCGAAAGCGACGAAGGTCAATTGTTCCGACTAGTCGACACGCGGCTCCGCGGGCTCATCTCGCATGATCTGGACGCGTAGAGACGTATGTGGAAGGAGGTTACACGGTTCCGAAAGATCAAGAAAACCGAGAAATCCAGAGCGCACGGCCCACGCGGCGGCGGCGGCGGCGGCGGCGGCGGTGGCGTCCCACTAAAGCACACGTGTCGCACGCGGCCAAAAGTTCAACGCACGACAGGATTAATTAGAGACGACTCGGGCGTCGCGTTCCAGCTGTTATCGAGGCACCGGCAAAAAGAGAAGCTCCCGGGGAAACCGACCGACCGACCCGGAGAAAAAGAATTAAAAAGGTGCTCTCCTGGAATAGCCTGGTTTTCTTTAGCCGGCGAAATTATTCAGTTCTTTCAGCGGACCGGCTACATTGTCCACCTCCTCGCTCCCTCACCTCCTTCCCCCGCCCTTCCGCCCGGAAAAAGTCGAGCGGAATTACTTTATTCCGCGCTGTTAATCCAAACGGGACCATTCTTATCGTTAATTGGGAGCCATTTACGTCCATTAACCGGTGTACCGAGGAGCGGGACGTCCGTATTTAATCGCATTCTTCGCAACAGATATATATTTTTATCGTCGTTCGATGTTTCTCTTTCCGACAAGCCGAGTTTAAGTGGCCATCGGAAAAATAAATTTTCGGAGAAATACTTGGTCGTTCGATAACATTCGAAATCCACGGTGAAAGGGATAAAAGAAGCATCGTGCCGACCCGAAGAATACTCTCTCGGGGGAGGCAGCGGTGGTGGAGGTGGTCCTTCCCGAAAAGCCGGAAAAGCAAACAGAAATATTTTCCCAGCAAGAGCAATAGAATCGTGCTTTTCTTCCGAAAAGATTCTCTTCTCCCAATGGTTCTTGCTTGGCACAATACACGAATCGCGAACAGAGAAAACGGCCAAGTAGGATGATCCGTGCGCTCGCGCGCGCGCGCTCGAGGAACAACGCCGAGAACGATGGAACAATCCCGCGGCAAACTCTACGAAATCGTGAATCGCGCTCGAGAGCACAGTTCTAAACTAAATAATTGAATTCCCCCAACGAATTCGAAATTTCTCGGCGCGTATTCCGTAAACGCTAAACGATCCGTGCGAGATTCCGGCGGCAATCCCCGACGATCAACGAGACAGAGCCGAGAAGCAGATCGTGCCGGACACGACGACGCGAGAGAGCATCGCGCGCCCGCGTGTGTTTTTCCGTCGATCAATCGTCAAAACGACGGAAATCGACCGTCTCTCTCTTACCGCGAGCGCGTCACGTTCTTTTTTTTGTTTCCGTTGGCTATTGTTTATTTCTTTTTTATCAACCTGTCGATCGCGCGCTCGGTCTTTTTTCTTACCGAGTTGAAAATCCTTTGTGCCGGGGAAAAAAACAGTGGCGCGGAAGAGGTTACAGCCTCGACCGATTTCTCGCCGCCCTTTAAAACCGATAAACGTATTTGCGCGGCAGCCCAGGGGAGGGGAGGGGTGGGGAGGAAGGACGACGATTGCCGCGGATACATCGAGTTACTGGATTATCGTTGCAGTTGCTCTCTCGCTCTCCGAAGTGGCCTTAAAAGCTTGTGGATATCTATTTTTTTCTCTCTCCCTCCCGTTCCGGTCGCTCTCTCTCGCAGGGGTAAAACACGAACGACAGCAAATTTTCCGGCTGTCCGTGCAACGGAAGCGCGTGCGCCGTTCGAGACTCTCTCGAATCCGGTGGTCTCGGATTAAAACAACCGGATTTTTCCGTCTGCGGCCGGATATTGTAATTCCCGCGTAGCGAAACAAGTCGAAAACGTGTAGACGATAACAAGAGTTTTTGTTTTATCGACGTTTTCGTTCACGAGAAAAAACGAGAGTTCGAAAGGGGCTCGCGCGCGTTTCCAGCGAGCATTTTCTCGGAGAGGAGTTAGACAACACGCTGAAACCAAAAACGTTACCCCTCGTTCGTTTCCGCGCGTAGAATCGGCTGCGCCAAGCACGATCTCCGTGCACAATAAGCTAACGATGCAAATGGGTTAACGACACATGGTCCAAAGCAAACAGGACGCGGAAAGTAGCCGCCACCGGCCATTCGGATCCCGTGGAATCGTGTCCTGGGTTCGGTACGAGCTCGTGGCTGGCCTCCCGGCGCGCTATCCTTGCAGAAAGGGAATAGGTAAAGCCTGGGAAGCTCGCGGTCCTCGTTCGGAATAAGATTATCCGCGCAATATTGGATGGTAGCTAGCCCGGAAGAGGCGAGCAAGCAGAGAGAGAGAGAGGGAGGAATTAATAATGGCTCCTTGGTTGTTTGCTCGATTTTGTCCGACGCGCCGTCGTCGGCGTCGGCGTCGGCGTCGGCGTCGCGTCGGAGAGATTTAAATTTTCAGAGCAGCGCGCAGTGGAGGGAATAACGTCGGACCCGATGGCGAATTCCGGTGAAACGGGACGGCATTTAGGCCAACGGAGGATCTCCCGCGGGTGAGAGGTCGCGCAGCGTCGCGACGCCTCGCGTCGGCCGGAAATCGCCGGGAAAAATTGCATGGCATGGAACAGGAACAGAGGAGCGGGGTGGTGTAGCGTCG
Source organism: Lasioglossum leucozonium (assembly GCA_028454225.1). NCBI lineage: Eukaryota > Metazoa > Arthropoda > Insecta > Hymenoptera > Halictidae > Lasioglossum > Lasioglossum leucozonium. Next base: position 13,387,828 of record CM052210.1, on the reverse strand, counting down.
GCGTCGGTGGCACGTATGCCTCACCAAATTATTACTGACCCGTAGAGAGTCGCTCCCTTTACGGGACGCGCTCTCACGTTCGACCTATTTTCCGGTCACAATACATTTCCGCGATATACTACGAGCCTCTCTCACTCTCTCTCTCCGCTATCCCCCCGTCCCTGTGACCGATCTTTGCGAAAGCGGATACGACCGCAGTATTTCACGGCGTCTCGGATCATCTATATTAATGCGTTCGCCGCGCGTCGCTGTTTATTTGTCGTTCGGATAGCTCGAGAGTCGGCCGAACAGACCCCCGCGTCCGAGATCTCTGGGACCGGAACCGGTGTCGCCTGAATTGAAAGCCAGGAGCCAGTTCAAGTCGGAAACCGGGACAAACGCGAAATTGTTTATTGTCTTGTGCGAGAGCCGGTGCCAGCTGTGCTTTTGCCCACGGCTCGCCCATTGCTCGCGTCTCGTTCAAGGTTTAGGTTTACCTTACACGCTTTAGGGCAGCTCGTGGTTTCGATATAGTTTTTTTGTTTCTCTGCCTCGAGTGTGACGCAATTTGTAATCGTCAGGCAAGTGGACGAGTAGCGTTAGAAAAATATATTACTTGCCGGTCATCGTTCGCGTCGAAGGGGCGAAAACAACCCCGTGCAGGACAAGCTGCAGGACAGTCAAAATAATTACTAGGGGGTCTATATGCAAAATAAAACGAGTAATAAATGCCTGAAATTCGCAGTCTGGCAATCACCCCAGAAAATAAATTTATTTTGAATGTCTTGCAGCTTGTCCAGCGGAGGGTTGTTTTCGCCCCTTCGAGCGATGGCCGAGAAGTAATATTTCCTGAATAAAATCAAAATAAATATAATTTATTGGCTCATTATTAGACTGCGAAATTTTATTTCTATCGTTGCATTAACACCCCCGATCTACCCGAGAATATATTTTTACTCTCTCGCAGCTTCCACATTTCGGAGTGTCCGGAAGATCGCGTGATCTCTACGACCGAGGGTCGTTTTCACCCCTTCGCACGATGTCCGACAAGTAATATTTTTCTAACGCGATTCGTCCGTGTTCCCCTTGCCTAGGCGAGAATATCTCGCGAGACGGGGTTGTGTCGCAAAATGTTTAAAAAAGGAGGAGCGACAAATATTGCCGGTGGATGTTTGCGAACGTCGTCGCTGCGTCGAGTATCAGAACTGCGTCTCGGCTACAGCGGAGCACGGGATGCGAGCGTACCGGCTGCAGAATCCTCGCGGGTACGACGACGGCAGGCGGGCGGGCGAGTCGTAAGACGAAAGTAACGGGAAAGGTAAACGCGAGGAATTAGCAGAGGCGGAACGGTAATTCTGTTTGCGTTGATTTTCCTTCGGTAGACGACGGCGGCGACGGCTGTTCGAAAAGAGAGAGGAAGGATATATTCCGCGTCGCATCGGGAACAAGGAAAACAGCGACGAAACGACAATCTCCCGTGATTCGATTAACGACAATAGGCCAACCAAGCCACGCGGCTAATCAGCGTGCAAGAGACGACACCGATGCGCTTCGTTTCGATAAAAACGACCAGAGCCGACCGTCTTCTTCTTATTCTAATCGACTTTGCGCCATCCAAGGCGATCCGTGCTGCTCGCGATCGTTTGATTCATCGCGCGAACGGCAGCGCGTGCCTTTCCGCTGACGAATTATCGCGCGTCGATCGCAGCAGGGAGGAAGGCCTCAATATTTATAATATGTCGTCACACGGTTCTACGAACCAGCTTCTGTATCGGATCGCAGTCTTCCAAGAGCCTTCTCTCGTCGTACACTTTTGAGCCAGGCGTTTCAAACATGACTCTACGTGCCGATCGAATGTCGTGACGTGAATCGGTAGATTTCGTGCGCTTGCGACGAAACTGCAAAGATGTTGAAACGGTAGAAATATTATCGCAAAGTTGGTAAAATTATTCCAGGTAGAAACAAATTTTTATCTGGTTCCACTACAGTGGAACTACAAATTTTCACCCCCCTGCAAAATATAATATTGAGCCCACAGAAAAAAAAAAACAATTTATAAAGTTCAACAAACGTGAAAAGTATCTTTTTACCAACAGCGTACTTTTAATTTCATTTAAATCGGGGATAATTCCAGTAAATTCACAAGATAAACAAATGCAAAAATTTTAGGCGTTGCGGGAGGTCTCGCGGTATCGTAGTTCCGTCCCTGTTCCACGCGCCTTGTAAATGATGCAGTACGTTTTTCCCGAAGATCCGCTATTAATTAGCGAGGATATTCATTCAAGCTTCTACGAGCAACGATCGTTAAAACCTGTCGCCGATGCGTTAACGAAACGATTGCGCGTGTGTAGATCATAGGCAAGGGTACAACGCATTGCGGAGCAGCGTTCTGGAAGTAAACGCGAGGATATATCACGCCCCCTTAGGGCGTTTCTCTTCGGCGGGACTGTGCTAATTGAACACGTCTAGCAGCGGCGAAATCTCTCTCGTTGTCGTCGACCCGAAATCATCGTATCACACGCTTTGCCACTTTCGACGGGGCGATTCGGTCGGTTCGACTGGGAGCGTTCGGGAATTGGAGGTACGCATTCGGGGAATGCGAGAGAAAAATTGTATAGACAACGGGCGAGCAAGCGACCGGAGCGTTTGAACCGAAACGGAGATTCAGCAATTGAAACTGGAGGTGGGAATCTGGGGATCAAAGGTGCGGTTAATTAACCGCGCGATCAGCAGTTTCGATAATGAACCCCGAAACAGCGTCGGCGTGGCGCGGCATTAGCGCGCGATACTCGCGGAATTAACGCCGAGGGGCGAAGAGAGAGACGGCGGTGTCCCGGTAGTATTTCCGTTTCAGATAAATTCGAGGAGGGAGCGGCAGCGACGGAATTCCTGCCGCGGGCCGGAAGTCTAAGCGAAAAGTGCTCGGATGATGCATCCTCGGGACTCGTGTTCGCCGTTGGGGGGCTAGAGGGGACCGGGGATGCAGGAAAGAGAACGTATACGACGTCGGCGACGAGGACGCCTCGGAACACCAGAGATAGAGACAGAGAGAGGGAGAGAGAGAGCGAGAGAGACGGAGCAGACAGCTGCAGGCACGCGCGGCCGCTGCATCTCGCGGATCGAGGAAATCCGAATGCAGGCTGCTGGTCGAGAAGAGTTCACCGGTGGTGTCCTATGTATATCCGTGGCTCCGTTTTCCACGGGACCGTCCGAATGGCCCTTAAAATGGCCGTGTAATGCGTTCTACTCGGTCGTTCCCGCGATCCAGATGCCGATTTTTCCACGGTCGATCGCCTATTCCGCCCTGTTCTCTCGTTTCCCTGGCAGGCGAATAACTTTCGAATTAAACGGGGATTAGATAAGCGCCCGTGGGACCATGGTGGGCGTGACTCCGCCGAAAGATCACGCCCTTTCTTCTCTTTTTATGCTCCCCGTTTCACAGCCGCCGAACACTATTTGGAATTCTTTGGAAAATATTCTCGGCTACGAACAATTTTTGTATCTTAGACGTGATACGCGAGGTGAAGACGAGCTGATCGCAGGGAATCGCGCTGACAAGATCGCAAGATTACCGCCGCGGCAGTTCGAACGGCAGCAGATTTTTTCGGGAGTCGAATTGTTCAGGCTCGCATCTCTACGATGAGTTTCGGGGTGCCTATGGGGAACCGGTCGCGCAACAAGATGGCAGCCGCCAATCGGGAAACGGCAGCGCGGAGTGAGAGAGAGAAAGAGAGAAGCGTTCTCTCCGGTTTCGTCGCGCTCGGTTCTCTTTTATTCGCTGATCTCCATTATAATACAGCCACGCGGCTGAATCCATTCGAGACGAGTCGGGTCGGGTCGCACCAAGCCCGAACATAGAGCGGTGCAGAGCCGAGCCCGACGAATGCAATCACGCGCATACGTGGCGTCGAATGCCTTCTAACCCAGAATCGCAGACATCTCGCCGTTGGGATACCGCACGATGCGCGATTTCCATCGCTCCTGTGCCTTGTATTCGCGCGACCCGTTCGCCGAGCGAATATCTCTCTCTCTCTCTCTCTCCCTCTCGCTGAAATCCGCACGGACGCGATTCACGAGACCCAACGATACCCACTTTTCGCGCGCGCGTAATTTTAAAAATTGAATAAACAAATCGCGTGTTCGTGGAAACGCGATTCTCCTCTCGCTTGCTCTACTTTTCCAGACAGTATACCGCAGAATTTTTCCAAGCGCCGCGCGCATTAAAGATCGTTAACACGTTGCAATTTTCTTTTTGCCGGTCTGCAATTGGTATAGCTTGGTTCGTGGGTGAGAAGAGAGGTCGACGCGAGCGTGATTCTTCCAGGAAAAAGAAAGAGAGGATAATAAATTGATGCGATCGATTCCGGGTACACGCGGAGCTTGGCAAAAGATCGTGGCGTCGACGAAGCGCGTTCGGAGAAGCGACATCTAAACAAATGAAAGTCCACCGCGACGCAGGGTCGCGCGACCGATACGCGGTTATCGTTAATCCGCGATTTTCCGTAAAGACCCGCATTCCACGGATATCGCGGATCATTTCAATTACCGTCACCCCCGCCATTTGTCACGGTTTCCTTCGCGCTTAAAGTCCGAGCGCATTTTTCTCGCTCCCCAGAGGCCATCGATATCCTCTCTCTCTCTCTCTCTCTCTCACTCCGTGTCGAGAGCGCGTACTTCCCCTCGATGGAACGTTCAAACGGAATCGATTGAAAGAAAAAGATCAAACGATATAAATATCCACCGGCGAATTTTTTTCCGCCGATTTTTCGAACGCGACCGATCGCGATCAACGCGCGCCAGATAAAATGGCCGACAATTTTTCCCGATGGATCACCCGGGCTGATCCTCCGTTCTCCGTTGCGTTCGTGCGTGCGTGTGCGGGATCACTATCCCGGGAATTTAAACAAAAATCCCCACACGCGAAAACTCTGCGCCCGGAAATACAATTTTTATTGGGAACATCGACAAGCAGTATATATGTGCAATTTCGAGCATCATTTACAGTTTCACGGCAACGGCGTGGCGAGAGGGGGACGACGAATTGCCGAATGGAGCTCCTCCAGACGCGAAGGCGCAACAGATTCCACAGCGAGATCGAGCAGGAAAAGTTTCTTTTCCGATAGCGACGCCATTCGAAGATGACTCAACGACTGGACTTAAATAGAGACACAGATTGCGGCTGAATCGCTTCCTGCAGTCTCCACAACCTCTTTGTGTGTAAATTTCATAAACGCTCTGTCATTGCCGTTTCGGTTCCTAGCCTGCGTCAGCCGATGCTTTACCAATGAAATTGGCTGTAAGAAACATTCGGACAGTCACGGAAAGAAGAGCATTTTCGTACGAAGGTTTGTCGTTAATCGACAACTAAAGCTGCTTTCTTCTGATTAAATTATTATTGAGCGTAGCGAGATTCTACTCAACATACCCAAACAATTAGATCGGATCGTAAAAAAACAAATTGAACGGTCAAGATTCGGACAGTTACGGAAAGAAGAGCATTTTCGTACGAAGGTCTGTCGCTGATCGACACCGAGCTGCTTCGTTCCGATTAGAAAATTTCGATCGCTAATTGTGCTCGGTTCATAGCAGCATTCCTAAACGCAGTGCACAGACCCATCGCTGTCTCATTGGCCGAAATACTCGAAGCCCACGCGCATGCGAGCGCGTTCGACAGACGAGGTAGCGCGGAAAGTCGCATTCGCCAACGAAAGAGAAAATCGTGCCCGGAACCCGACAGAAGGCTGAGGGGGAGCTCGGGGGGTGAGACGGGGGAGGGAGAAGTCGAAAAGTGCTCTTTAATTACGCTCAAGTTCAACGTTTCGCCGTAATTAAACGAGTGCCGCGATAAATGAACGGAGCAGTGTTTCGCTCGCGGCGCGGTCTCTTTCCGTGAATGAGAAGTAATCGCCGATTCATAACCGGGTCTCGGCGTACCGCCGCGGCACTCGCTACTATCAAACGAGAGAGACTCGACGGGGTTGGAGAGGGGGAGGGGGCGGTGGAGGGGTGTCGCCCGAAACAACACCGTATTTCATGGAATTAATCGAACGTTTCGCTGAACCGCCAATTTCATTCTCGGCCCCTTTCTCATTTTATTCGTTCGAGCGTCGTACATTTAAATCGCGAAATTATGATTCTTGTCGTCTTTACCGCCGCGGGATTAATAACGAACGCGTTCTCCGAATGGAATGCGGTTTCGCTGAGCAGCATTTCGGATCAGCTCGAACCATACAACAATAGGATGTTCGAAAAGACGATCACGCGGAATTACATACAATTCTAAGAAAACGAAAGTATTTTACAGACACAAACTTCTCTTGATAATGATCCATATCTGGATCGAAACGTTGAGAATTATTTAAATTCCAAAATTGCTAGACAGTAATATTGGATCGCACCTGTAGCGCCGAAATCATTAATTGATTCATTAAAACGAAAGTATAATAGAAACATATTCAATTTTGTATCGACCGTAAAATGTTAGAGTCTGTATTTATGTTCGAACAATTGATCGTATAATTGATTGTATAATAGGAACAATTAAATTACAGTTCTAAGCGCAAGCTTGGGGATTGATGCGCGAGGATGGTCATCGAAATGAACGTTAAACCTACCACCATTAGCCAAGAAGAACGGTTTCAGATTTTTTCCCTTTAAAATTATCGAAACAATAAAAATGATCTCACCAGCCATCGTTGTATAGACATCTTTAGTAGAGCAAGTATCGCGATAGGAGCCGCAAAAAGTTTAAATAAAATCAATCTTGTACGCTACGAATTTAATTTGATTTAATGTAGCATCTTGTGCAGCAGAAATAGATCTCGCTTGAGATCTGAAATGTTTAAATAAAAAGAAGACAAAAAATCTTGTTATTTTGATCACGGTAGCTTCAGCGTTAAAACGAGACCCACGTTCGTTTCAGCGAGAGAAAATACCGCGAAATATTGTCCTCGAGGTTTAATTCGATTCGGAAAGGGTTAATTTTCGAGTTTCATTGCGATTGGATGGGGCTGCTGACTGTTGCTCGAACACTCGCCGTTCTCCGCAGCCGTGAAATCGAGATAAATTGGCCTGGCGCGATGCGAGGCCATTCGCGAGACCACTGCTTCCCAACAGATTTCCGAATGAAATTATTTTTGATCCTGATGCTCGAACGGCGAGCCACTCGTCTGGCTCACGGCGGAAGCCACTTGCGCGGAGAGGAGTGTTACTCGATTTATAACCGCTGAATCGATCCCGGTTGATGAGAACATATTAAACCGGGGCCCCGCTAAACGTTACGAGCCGGGGCTTCAAGTGACTCGAGACGTTCCGGGTTCCGCGGTGAGTCAAGGCTCGAACTCGGAAAGCGCTCGACGAGAGCTCCAAGATCGACGAGAAACGCGCGGAATCGATCGCCGTTGTTCTCCGGGAGCCGAACCCGGCAAAATATCACGGCGAAATATAAACTCCCGTCAGAGCTGTTCGAACGACTACGCCCGCTGCGATTAAATTCCACGTCGCGTCAAATGTGGGATCGATCGATTACGGGACGACAATTGCTATCGATATACTGTTCCATGTTTCTCTCGAGCGGAGATCATATACAGAAATATGCACTGAGATATTTTTAGCTTGCAAACGAGAATTTATACATTACTGACAAGGATCGGTAGATCAAATTCGAAACAGTGAAAATTTTTCGAGGACATAACTGTTGAGAAATTTTATTCGCTTAAACAAGAACACTTTATTTATTTAATGCGAAGAAAATTACAAAAGTGGATTTAAGATGGTGATCCCGATGTGAAAGAAAAAAGAACAAACTGTATTAAAATAGAAAGAAACTAATGCTGTAATGTTAAAGATGCTGTGGTGTTGACCGTACTGTAATGGGACGACGACTGAGCTGGTTCGTCCCTGGAAAAACCTCCGATCCTTTTCCTTAAGTGGGGGTGTCATAAAATGCTTCCGGCCGGAGTCGCACCATAGCCTATTTCTATGTATTATCGTTGGATTCCAACAATAACTATTGTGATATCGTTGACTTATTAAGACGATTTTTATTTTGCATAAAAATTTAGAGATTCACAACGGTTGCCAGTCTCTTTATCGAAGAACATCGACCCAAGAAAAAGAGTTCAATAATCGTGAAAGAAATTAATAATCGTGCACGACAGTTAGATGCTACTGGGGCTTCGAAGCGTGCAATAAATTAAAAGTTTAAACATTTATAAGAGGAAGGATCCGTAGCGCCGGGTCCCGAAGGAAGCCGTAATCGGGATTGTCTAATTACGCGCGAATAAATTAGCATCCCTGCACAGATCGACGGGGGGGGAAGGGGTTAAAATCGAGCGGAGGATTCCCCAAAAGGAATAATAAGCTGCGGTCCGTTGTTCCGGAAGAGGTTGTATCGGCTCGAGAGAAATCGCTCGTTGTATCATGGGGGGGGCCACAGCCAACTGCTCCCTGTTTCCCGACGTTTCCCGGCGTTTCCGGTCTTCCGGAGAAGCGAAGCGAAGGAGAAACTCCGACGATGTCCGTTCAACCGGGAGAAACGATAATCGCGCCCTCGTCGGTCCCTCGTCGCGAGGTATCGAGAGAGCGCAACTCTGCAACACTGGCATCCACTTCCGGTTACGTCCCCCCCCTCCTCCTCACCCAGGCCACCATGGAAAACCCTCGGCAGGAAGAAAACGTTTACGATCCGGCCGGTAAACTGACGCGGACCACTTCGGCGCACCGATTTTACGAGCGAAGGAATCACGGGGCCGGGGCAACAGTAAAATGGATAAGGAAAGAGGAAATTGTCGACGGGATAGCCTCCCTCTCTCTCTCTCTCTCTCTGTAGGTTGCGTCGTCGTCGCCAGGTGTGCTCGCCTCCCCCAGGTGTTCACGAGCCTCGTTTCGGCTGTCCGAAGCCTCCAGAGACTATCAACGCCCCCACGCTACCTCGCATTCTTCGGAGATTACCGACCGGAGAACACCGAGTGTGTTCCGCTGAATTTTAACGAGCCTCCGATATGACCGAGGTATTACTCCCCTCGGCCTTTACAGCTGATTTCGAGTTGCCTCTTAACCCTTTCACTACGAAAGGAGTAAATATACGTCCTGGGAAATCCATCGATATATACGAAAGGCGTAAATATGAAAGGGTTAAGGGTGTGTTCCGATCGTCAAGAATGTGGTGTGACACGCTCACGCTAGATCCCTGTATACGTACACGGGGTTGCAAGGATATCCATGAGGTCTCAAATCATTTCTCGATAATGTAAAGTTGTATACAGGGATCTAGGACTGTGCGAGTGTGCCACCACATTCACGACGATCGGAACACGCCCTTAGGGACTGCGCACATAGAGCACTGACAAGGATGGCACGGAAGACCCCGAAAGAGATGCAAGATGCCGAATCAGGTTAACGGAGCAGGACGAAAGAAAGCAGGGACACTGTCACGCCACATTTTTCGTCCTGCTACGTCAACCTGGTTTGGCATTTTGCTTCTCTTCTCTCAATGTGCGGCACCACCTTAACCACCCGGTGGTAGGGTTTATCCTTTCAGCGTTACGATTAATTTCTGATGAAGAAAAATATGCCGAAGACTTTTAGATCGAAACAAAAGAAGATGACAGCTGGATAAGACGAATTGTCTCTCACGAGATAAAAATTCCTCCGATCTAATCCTAATCCAATCTCGCGTGTCGTCCATCGTCCCGGAAGGAATTCGATTAACATCGTCGCCGATCGACCCCGGATCGAATCTCGATCCTTCTGGATTACCGGGGTAAAATTCGGCAAGTTTCGAAGCTGGCGAAGGGTGGCAGTGTCGCAAAGGGCTGGCTCTCGAGGGATCGAAAGGTCGCGGAACTCTCCCTTGAACACGCGACGAACCCGCCGCTCCTGGAAATACGTACGCGTTGCTCGCGAGAACGTCGAACCGGTTGAAATGTAACCGTGGCCCGAGGCGAGTTAATTCCATGAAACGTCCCTGGAACGAGCGTGGGCAGGGAATGCAGTGGGAATCGAGAGGCGAGTCGTAAAACGTCAGTGTTTCTCAGCCAATCCTCCGGACCAACAACAAGCCGCTCCTCCCTTCCAGCAGCTTCCGGTTGTAAACACGCGAACGAAAACAGGGAAAAGAAGAGAGCTAGAACCAACATCGGTTCTTCACGGATCCCTCTTTTCCCCGATGGTAACGATACTGCCAATATATTTAGCAGTAACTTTTCGTTACGGTCTATCTCGCGCCGGGACTCTTTACTTTTCTCCTTCGGCGCTCCGTTCCGTTTAGTGCAATAATTTCGTGTCGTCGATCGTCGGCGTTCCGACCAATTAGGCGGAAAAATTGCTTCGCCCCGTGCTTGATGCGTCGTTCGGAGATTTTATAACGAGACTGCGGATGATTATGGAATTTCCAATTCTTGTTGACAAGTTTCAAAATAGCCGAATTAAATGAAATCCTATCTTTAACGGGGACAGCCTTCGTAACTCCAAAACAAATAAAAATCGTACAAAATTCTATAGATTCCTATATTCCAGCATTTTTTTGAAAATTTTCGAAAAAATACATTACCATCTCTCACTATTCAAGTAGAAAAATTTCCGAAAGTAAAAGCGAAGACTTCGCATGTAATTTGTAACTGCGTTCGACGTGTATACTCGTCAATCCAAATTTCTATTGCGGTTTTTCTCTGTTACCTTTTCAGGAATAAATTGTTAATTTTTTTATCAAATAAAAATGTAATTCTCCCTCGGTTTTCCTAAAATTTATAATAGAACCATTATGCTCTGCGTTCGACGTGTATACTCGTCATTGCTTAATTTTAATTCCGCAGTGTTAAGAGATTGATGATTAAACAGCGAGAGAAACTAAAATGGGTAACTAAAAATATGGTCCGTAAGATTGTCAGGTGTCTCAAAGAAAGGACTGAAAAATTAATATACTCGGCGTCTCGCAGATTGTTTCGCGGATCAGCATTAGGGGCATCAACGACGACGAGAACACCGATTGCTGGTCGGGGCGTGGGTGGCGAAGGCTGTCCTCGGGTCCGTGTCGGGTTAAAGGGAAACGTGCCAGCGAGCTGGGTTCGCGCGAGGCGTACTTCATTTTCTGGCCCGAGCCCTCTTTTTCCCACCGCCACATAATAATGGAAGCGCGGGCGCGGCCATTGTTGCGCGGATCCGAGAGCCGCCAATTTAATTTCCCTCGGCCAGCAGCGACTTCGCCGCCGCCGCTTAATCTCCGATCCTCATCGTCCTCCTTTATCCTCGCCTGCCCGCTCCTACTCGCATCCTACTCGCGCGCGCTTAAACTCCCTATCGACGCGATCTTAATGACGAAACTTGCAACGTCCTGGGATTTCGCAGCCGATAGAGGCCTCTCCGTGGCGAATTTCGTGGATCCTCGAATCATCCCCTTTCAACCCCTTCGGTCTTCCCGCATCGATCATCTTGCAAAAAAATATGCATGATAGGGTGTTTTATTAAAAATTTTTTCAAAATCGATCGAATCCGGTGAACAATTCCAGAGATAAAAATTCACAAGATCGAAAGAGATTTACTCGACAACAATAGGTCCTTCAATTCATAAAGATATTCGAGATAAAGTCCAAGAGGATTTTTAATAGTATTTTCTTATTATTATTTAATGTATTCTTATTATTAATAGTCGTTTTTAATCGTTCGAAGAGATTTCGGGTTGAATTGAAATGGCGGAGGACACGCGAAAACGAAAGTTTCGCTAGGCGATCGGTTCGCGCGGCCATTTCCACAGCAATTTCTATTCTATTCCCGTTGACGTGGCAATGGCGTTCAATTATAGACTGCAATATTGAGAGGCACGTTTTCCCAATAACTGTGCCGGCTCTATCAATATCTCCTCGACGCCGACGCCGACGTTACGCGCCACCACGCCATTGCCTTGCACGCGAACCGTTCTCCTATCTACTATACCCCCCTCTCTCCCTCACTCTCTCTGCTCTTTTTAATCTTTTACCCCGTTTCCTTCTATTTCCCTCTGGTCGTTCGTCGTTTCGTAATTATATCGAGAGCACACACAGAGACTACGGTGTACCCTCGACGATAGACCGATGCATAATCGCCGCCGTTTTCCTCCGCACGCTGCGCTGGTTCTTTTCGAAACTGCGCGCGGGCCCTCCGGATCGATCCATCGAGCAGCCACAGTTCACCCGGCGGGATTATTAAATTTTTAACCGCTGGAATTAGCGAGTCCGGGAGCCCCCGAGGTTTTTATGATGATGAAATTTTATAACTCCGAGTAGACCGTGGGAGTACTCACGCTTCGCGCCCCTCCGCCCCGCATCGCTTCCTGTTTGCGGAAACTTGACGCTGCTGTATTAGATCGGCCGTTTCATCGAACGGGCAACTTTTTATTGACGATCGAGCTTGTCGTTCAAGTTTAAACGTCTTTCATTAGCCTCCGCATCGATCCTCCGCCGCGCCTAGCCGTCCCACCGACCGAATTGCGGATTCGTTTCCACCGCAAATAGAATCGTCTCGTATCCCCCTCCTCTCTCTATCTTCTTTCAACTTTCTTATCCATCCGACGTTCGCGCAAACAAGCTAATCTTAACCAGCGAACGGCGTCGTGCAGTCTGGAAAACTCTCGTGCGTTCGATTTTTTTTATGATTACTACTCTCAGACGATTTATATTAGAAACAAATTTCGTCCGGTACTGGCTGCGGTAACTTTTTCATGGCGACGCTGGTCCAGTAAACGACTCCCCCCGTGGTTATTAACCAATTTACCGCGTTCTGCAAATCTCGCGGTTGACGTGTATACTCGTCGCGTGAAATAAAAAAATTAACGTTGACTATAAAAACTCGAAATTTGAACAAAACGTAATGAGAATATTACTTGGCAATTAAAAGGGCGATAGTGAAAAGTGGTAAAGAGAGAGAAGTTGGTAAAAATGGATTTGAAACCCTGAGGGGACCAAATATCATTACATACTTGGCAATTAAAAGCAAACCCACTTCGAAGAGAAGTTTGCTCGAGAAAATTTTAAAACACTTCTAACATTTTTTTCTTCCATTCTTCTTGTTTATGAATTTTATTATCTTTTGACGATTTTGAAATTTTTAATAACACACAATCTTTTCAACAACCAATTGTTAATTTTTTATCAAAAATTGTAATCCTTCCTCGTGTTCCGTAAAGTGTATAACAGTGCCATTTGCCCTTCGACGCATATAATCGTCATTGCTTGATTTTAATTCCGCACTCTGTGGAGAATTTTTATAACTAAATTCCGCAGTGTTAAGAGGTTAACGAGTGCCCTGTTGTTAGGCTAAAGAGACGCGCTCGATCGTTATCGGTGAAGGAGCATGGTTCGTCGAAACTTTCCGAGATTCGAGGCACCGCGCGCCGCGCCGGTAGCCGTCGAAACAATGCCCGGCCCTGTGTGCCGAAGCTGAATGAATCATTTTCAGACGCTGGTGAATGGAAGTCGTTCGAGCGGTCCGTTATCTACCATCGCGTAACGCCGCGATCATTTTATTACGGTCGGTCGGTGGTGCGGCGGTTTCGCTGTTCCCGTTTCTTTCTACGGCTTCTGTTTCGTCTACCGATTTCATCTTCCGATTACCTTCGGCGTCTGGGTCCGTTTAGCCACTCCGAATCGCGCGACGTTTATTTTTCCACGCGTAGCTTTCGGTGCGAGATGGGAGTTTGTTGGATTTCGCGATTCGTTCGAGATTCGCATAAAAAAATTTCTATTTCACTCCAATTCGTTATACATAATACGCATAAAGATCCGCTCTGTCCAGTTGTAAATCATAACTTTTCTTTCACTCGGCACGTTTCTTCGCCGTTTGTCCGCCGAGTTGGCGCTCAAGGCATCGAGAAAAAATTTAGATCACCTATCGATAGATCACCTGAAAGGACAGAGTCACCCTCGCTCGTCGGTTTTCCCGGACCGGAAAGCCGCAAAGAGACGAGGCCAGTTTTCCCAGTGTTTTCGACTTCTTCGCGTGCACAGCTTTGTCCTCTTCCGGTTCCCCTTGGTCGTTTTGCCCGCGCTCGTCCGCAGCACACGCCCTCCCTTTGTCGCGCAAGGATATAATTAATTTCGGTGTATCTGGCGCACAAACAAGCCCCGGAGAGGTGAGCGGAACGGCATTGTTCCCGCACTGTGCGAGCCCCGCGACAAAAATCCTCCGGAAGCAAGGAGACAGACCGGTAGGTCGAGGCCCGGTAGGCTTCAGGATCCATCGATCTCGCTCGGAGTTTGCGTCCGTGCGGCAGAGCCGGTCCCCGTTAATCGCGATAAACCCGGGAACGTGTCCCTGCAACGCGGCCGAGTCTCTCCCCGGGAACGACGGTAGTCCTGTTCTCTTTCGATCCTTCATTTTTGCGGACTCGGAGCAACTGGGCTGGAAGTTTCCATAGCGCGGACAGCTCCGAGCACGTTCCTTTTAGCTTTCCGAGCGCGGCGAGACTATGCTACCCATGCGATCCACTCTCGGCGCTCGCTGCAATTCCAAAAAGAATTCTCCTGGTGCTCGTTGCCTATTCCTAGATCCGCTCTGTACAGCCCGGGGCGACGAACCCCGTGACAATAAGTCTGACTCGATAAGGGATCAGGAGCCCCCAGACCAACAAAATACCGTACGGAGATTGGGAATAATGGGAGTGTTCCGTGGGTGAGCGCGTTAGCCGATCGGCTACCAGCAGAAAGACCCGGGTTCGATTCCCGCTGGCGCGGCGGTTCCCTCATTTTTCCTAAAATCCTACAATAATTAATATTAATTCTAGGGCTGGCCGGGTGCCCGGACATTCATGACACGCAGGTTCCCGAAACCCGAAATTTTCTATTGCTTGGGTACCCGAATGTCACAGATTTTCGGGTTCCCGACCCGAACCGAGAACTACCCGACTCGATTTCGACTTCGGTTACCAGGAAATTTCTATTGTTCGGGTACCCGAATTCTTAAACTTTCGGTTACCCGAAGTTACCCGAGTGTATCACGAATTTTCGTGTGCCGAAAGCTAGTGAATCCTAGCTAGTGAATCTAGGGTACCCTAGGCTCGGGTATCCGAAATTTACCCGCCCGCCCCTAATTAATTCTCTTCAGCACGTTCACTACCACCGGCGGACGCATGTGACGTCGAAGCTCTGGTAATTTACTTGAAGATAGTCAAACGAATACATCCCGAGTGAGCCCCTCTGTTATCCGAACGGATTTCGCTGGGTATCTACACGTAGAATAGGGCGAGGGCGGGATCGTGAACGCGATTCGGCTGAATTGTGAACGGGGTTAAAGGTGAGGCCGGGACAAAGGGGCGGGGGGAGAGCGCGAGGAACAAAAAGTACGGTTCCCGTGGCGCGGAACTCGAATGTTGCGGGGATGAAAAACGGAGGGGTATACAAGGGTGGGAGTTGGCCGCCGGGAAACGGACGTTTCGCGAAAGTGCTTGCGGCTCGGTTGGAAAACAAGCGTGAGCAGCCAGCGGGACGGGAGAGCGCGCGATCCGGTCGGTCGGGGAGAGAGGGAAGAAATTTGAAAGAAAACAAAAGCCGCGCGCCGGAGAAGGGAGGAGGAGAGGGCGTAAAAATGGGAACCGTGGAGAAATAAAGACAGAAGGGAAGCGTCGGATGAACCCTCCGACGAAGGAGAACCAGGAAATCGGGAGAAATTCCAGCTCGGTAAGGGGCGTGGTAGGAGGGGCGTCGAGACTAGCAGGAAACGACACGGAAAAGCGGAGACGCGAGGTCTTCCTTCGGATGCTCGCAGTGTATGTACTTGGAGAGACTCTCGGCGGCTGTAGCGACGACTGTGGCGGAGCGGCAGCGTGCGAGAGACAGTCTCGTTAGTCTCTCGTCAAAACAAATCGCGCCAGTTTAAAATCCTTCGCGGCCCCGTCTTCTTTGTTCCGTCCACGAAAAAAAAAACATGAGAAATTCCAGTCGAGCCTCGCCTCGTCCCTACGACTGTCGACTTTCGCCGGGATAAAAGCCTCCCCTTCTCCTCCGCCGCCGATGGCAGACGATGCTCCGGGGTGGGGGGGTCGCGAGGACACTTTTTTTAATTGAGGAGAGGGTCTCCGGGATTGCGAACGTTTCTTTCACGAGCTCCGGATTTTCCGGGTTCCAGGAGAGTACGAGGATTTTTAAAACCTCGGAAATCTGCAGTTTCCATGGGCTCGGACGGATTTTCCGCGGGTTAAAATCGAGCTATTTTTTAGTCAAGGAAATAAGACATTTTCCGGAGCTGCTCCGAGAAGACTACTCGTATGTAAGTCCTCGGGATCCGAAGGTGAGAAATTTCCAGGTCTGGAAACGCCATTTCGAGGAATACGCCTAAAACGGTGAATCCTCGAAGACCATGGTTGCGTGGCAGTTCTCTCTCTCTCCAGACTGAACGTAACTAATGCTTTCTTGTTCGCTGGTGCGGCGGCAACCCTCAGTATTCAAAGGCGCACGCGTGTCCAGAATCTCCCGAATCTCATCGTCGAGGATACTAGCTGATATACGGGCGAATCAGCTTCCACAAATTCCCTTTATCTTTGCTAGGCGGAACAGTCGGCGGGTCTACGTGCTGCTAACAACACTGCACGCGTCGCAACAACGCGAACGACTGCCAGACAGATCGATAGAAGAAAAGCCGCTGGAGATAGAGAGAGAGAAATATGAAACAGTGGAATCAGTTCGAAACAACAGCTACTTAAAACTATTTTAGGATTTTAGGAAAAATGAGAGAACCGTCGCGCCAGCGGGAATCGAACCGTGCTCACCCACGGCATCCTCCCACTTCTCCTAATCTCTATACGGTATTTGGTCTGGGAGGTCCTGATCCCACGCTACTACATCGTGTACACGGTGATCTGCAGTGATTAGCGGTATCAATTACGGAACAAGAATCAATTTAACAGGAAAATCCGCAGTTCACGGATAGGGGAAAAATTTCGTTCGAAAGATCGATATTGAAGTAGCTGGTTCTCTAGTCCCGAAGCGGAAGAGAGAGAGAGAGAGAGAGAGAGAGAGAGAGAGAGTTGGAAATAAACCCGGAGAAGAGAGTGGACGGACAAATCGCAGGCTTGGGACCTGTTTCCGCGTAGCTGACGGGACGTAGCTCGCCCCGGGTTGTATGTATGAGGCAGCAAACAGTCGAATAAATAAGCGGGCCACTGTCATACACGTTCTCAGGCGGATTCCGTGCCCGGCTAAATCCGGCGCTGCCTGATCCCGGCATTACGCGGTGCCGCAAACGTTGTTGGTCAGCGGGCCGCGCCGCGCCGGCAGGATTACCGGCTTTAATCCTTAATTTCAGCCGGCGACGAGTGCCCGGCACTGACGCAACATTTGCATAACGGGGAATTAGACTATGGGGAGAACCTGGCGAACAGAGAACGGTCCGAGACGAAAACAGGAGAAAGAGAGATGACGGAGAGACACGGACGCCGCCGATCCCCGATGGAAACGTTCCTTCTCGTTTCTACCGTTCTACCGGGAAGAGTGGAGCCTGGACGAGACGAGTTAAGGCCCGATTCACGATGCACAAGACCGTGTCCGACGACATTGGCTACCCCAATGCCATCTTCGTGTCCCGACATTCTCTTCCTCGCTCGACAATTAAAGTCGCTTTTACGCTCGGATCCTGCCACCCGTGTAACGCCTCTACAACGTTTTAAAGATCGCAAAGACGAATGCGGAGGATCACCATGCCCCGCTGAATGCCAGCCTGATTAGGACACAGAGAGAAGCGATAGGATCCGCTCGGCGCGACGCTTTAACGGAGTTTTACCGTGATGGAATATTTAAGTGGAAGTGAAAAATATATTAGTAAATTATAAGATATTCGTATATTGATAAGTAAGCACGCGTGGTCAGATCGACTGCCGGAACGAGAGAGGCGGGAGGTCGCGCGAGTAAACAGCGAGTCAGTCGTTAGGCTAAGATCACAGTGGACCCGACTTCGTCCGACGTCCGACTTCGGCGCACACATACGAGCGTTTCCAGGCATGCGTTGGTTCTAGTGGCCCAATATCGGAAACCAGAAGGGTCTCACAGACGGGCCACCCACACATTTGAAATGTCGGACGTCGGACAAAGTCGGGTCTACTGTGATCGCGGCCTTACAACTACAGACACGATACATATAACGATACATATGCCAAATAATAGATGTCGCGATTAGTATAGTTCGAACATACCGCTCCGAAAAACGTTCGAGAAACTGCACTGTGCCAAAATCGGATTCGGAAGACGTGCACCGGCTGGGAAACTTGCGTCCTATGCTTCGAATGAGAAGTTGGAGCTAGGCACGAGCACACAGCTGTTTCATTCTTAGTTGCAGTTATCGTTAATGAACTTTTCCCACTTTACACTATAATATAGATATAGTTTCAGCATTGATACATTTTTATTCGGTGGCGTACATTTTTTGATAATCAGTTTCGAGTAATTCCACAACAACGGTCATCGGCGGTCATACATGGTCATCGACGGTCATCGGTGCGCGATGTAATACCGGTGTAACTCTAGAGCGCGAGCAACAAGTAAAAGTGTGACGAGGGTTGAAATTTTTGTCGTCGGTTGAGAACCACGGCGAGAATCAAGTTACCGACAGGCCCGTATGAAATCGACGCGTGCACGCGCCGCGACTCGCGAAACGTGTTAATTATCGGCTCAAAGCTCCGGCTGATAGAGAAAAAATGGCGATCACGGGGACAGAGAGAGAAAGAGGGCGAGAGAGAATGGTCGTCCGCGTTCTCGTTGATCGGTGGCGAGTGTGCCCGACGATTAAGGTCCGCGATCCCCTGCAGACGAGCGAGCGAGCGAGCCATTAAAAAAGATCGAGTCATTACCGTTCGGAACAAGATCCGTCAATATTTGACGATCTTCTCTCTCTCTGCTCTTATTAGAACCGTTTAAGAAACAGTTCTCCTGGCGGATTAAATCGGCCGGGAGACACTCGGGGAGCGGCGCTTAGATTAAACTGCAAACAGGTCTCGGTTCCAGCAGCCGGCGAGTTATTACTTGATTCGGAGAGGGAGCCGGAAAGAGAGCCGCGAGAGCAAACGGGATACACCTAGAGCGATGGGAAGATAGGAGCGAGAGGGGAGGGGGCGAACGAGCTCGATAGCGGTTTCTGTCGAAGATAAAGTCGGAGTCGTTCGCGGGGACGAATTAATTCCGGGACGGTTTCCAGGGCCGAGTATCGCGAGTATTTGCATAATGGGAGATTAGAGCCGCTACGGAGGAAGACTCGCGTCGCGTCGTTGCGTTTCTCTCGCTTCGAACAGCTTCAAACAGCTCCGAATTGGCCTGCGTGCAACACAGCGAGAGAGAGAGAGAGAGAGAGAGAGAAAGACGAGAAACGAGAACGAGGCCCGACCACGATTTTCCTTCAGCCTCCAGCGACAGAGCGAGAGAGGAGAACCGGTCCCCCGGTCTCGATGGAAACTGTGATTTCGTCACCGATCAATTACCCGCGCGGCTCCATTCGCGGAACGGAATCCGCGTAATTGGGTATTAAACGAACGCTTCGAGGAAATCTATCCGGGACAAGCGAGTGTCGCGCGTGGGTTGCGGGTTTTGTGGGCTCGACACACAAGCCAATGCGTATGCAAAGCAGCCTCCTGCCGCCGCCATTGTCCCCTGTATACCGCTGCCTCCTCCCTCCCCCGCCCATCTCGGTCTCTCACAGATTTTTCTCGTTCGAGATGAGGCCATTGTTCGACCGTTTTCTGCATTTTCCCCTCTTGATCGCAACAATTCCTACGCTGTTCTTCCCGCCACTCTGGAGATACTAACGTAACTGGAAATTATTTTGTAGTCCTCTCAACGAAAGATTGTTAATTTCCCGGTTAAAAAGAAACATCGAGTTTTATTCGATTTTTACGGTGGTTTTTAGCTTCGTCTTCATTTTCAAGTGCGTAGACTTTACAAAAATTAACAGATAATGAAACCATGTTTTCACTGAAATGTGCTGTAAACAGGTTGAACGAGTTTCCTTTCTTTCTGGAAAAATATTAGTATTGCGCCCGGAGGGATAACGAAATTTTTTCCGAAAATCTCTGCAAAAATCCATGCATTACCGAACAGCAGATTGCACAAATTATAATTTTCAAATTGGAATGCACGTTGCATCGAGCGCGTGACAACCACTGTGCACACACAAGGTGTCCACTAAACTGACTGTTTATCCGTGGAAATGTGTTCGGTAGGCCTGTAACGCAGCTCGAGCTAGCAAGCATGCGATTCGAAAGCGAAGCCAGGCCATCCGGGCGACCATGTTTGGTCGAAACGGCGCGGCAGGCCGTGCCGTGCCTCGCCTCGAGTACGCCCACGCGTCGAAAGTCCACGGTTGTTACGTAAAACGTGGCCCCGGCCTAAAGGCCTCCTCTCCGCGAGGAAGATATCCGGCCGATCCGATCCGTGACTGTGTGTCGGCGAGAAAGCGGGTCCGAGGGAGTCTAACGGTAATCCGTAGTTCGAGAGAAGGAGCGTCGTCATTTTCGGGGCCTGATCCAGGCCCGACGCGACAAATGGGATTTGTCCCGATGAACGCGCGAGATGATCCTTCTCCGCTCCGTGGAACCTCGGTCGCTACGACCTCGGGGACAGGACGGGCTCGATCAAATTAGGAATACTCGCGGAGAACATTTCTGGATCCGATCTCTGCTCGAAGCCGCTCAAATGTTCGCGGATCAAGCAATTTTCGCGGCGCAACCTCGATCCGATCGACCCCGTAAGGATTTGTCGTCGTCTTTTGACGCAGACTTCGAGCATAAAATAATATTGAAGGTCACCGTGGCGGCACCCCAAGTGGCTGCGTCTCCGTGCAGTAGTGGTCGGCGTACGTGCACGAGCTAAACCCGCGAGAGAAGAAGAAGAAGATCGTAGGGCGGTGGAAGACAGAGCGTGGAAACTCATCGGAGCGTTCTGTCGCGCACGAGTCTCGTGTATCGATTTATCCGGCTCCTTACGAGCCGTGTCAGAAGTTAACGAGGAACGGGGAGAGTAGGTGGCGAGAACGCGGCCAATGAGAAGTTTATTAATGCCCCCCTCTCGTACCCCCCGCTACGCCCCCGCAGCAATCTACCGCGAAAGCCCACGAACGTGAACCAGAGAAACAGAATTTCCGGCTTCAACCTCGTTCCACAGATTTATCTCGCGACCCTTTCGTTCGAATGCTCTGCCAATAGTGTATCGCTTTTATTAGCCTCGGTATTTAGAATTAAATGTCACATCGAAGACGAGTCTCTTGGGTCGCGCGCCAGACAAATCACTTGAAAAATCGGGTACCGGCTGTGGGCGGGGCTTCGCGGCTCTCGGAGGAGCCGGGACTGTGCACCATGGGGCAATTCGTGCTTGTCCTCAGGGATGTAAAATTGAACTTCTTTGAACATAATTAAAGTGCTGACTGGGCGTATCTCGTAGTCATGTGGGCGGGGCTTCGCGGCTCTCGGAGGACCCGGGGCTGTGCCTCACGGGGCAATTGCGTCTTATCCACGGCGATTGAATTTCTTTGAATACAATGAAAGTGCTAACTGCGCGCATCCTGTAGCCAAGTAGGCGTGGCCTCGTGGCTCATGCACGGCATGAAAAGAACAAGGAAAAAATGGACTAAGTGAGGAAACGTCAGAATTTCAATCGGTAGGAAAGTATTCTGATCGTCGGCAAACGCGAAAATATAATTGACTGAATGAATTGCGTGATTCTGACATTATGGAGTGCAGATTTATGGGGAGTGATTTCGAACAAAGTTCCGACTATGGCCCGTTAATTTCGAGCGGCAGTGTGCATCGAGTGGATCGATGCCAGGAGCGTGTTTCACTTTCGAAGTTTGCCCCCGCTGATTATGGGGAAAAAGTTTGCGGCGGCGGGTGGAAAGCGACCCGCGGGAGAGTGAGAGAGAGAGAGAGTGAGAGAGAGAGGAGGGGAGGGAAGACCGTCTCTCGTCAAACTTTTCTCGCGCGTGTGTACATACATATTTCGGAGCGGAGCCGCGATGCCGAGACCCGCTTAAAGTTTTTGACGAGATTAGACAGGCGCGAGAGCGGCGGGAAATTCGATCGGCCCAATCCAATTTAATCTATAAACGGTCGCGAATCGGGTCCGGATTTAACGCGATCAGTTTAATAGCCGGGGCCCGCCCGGTGATTCGATGGGATTCGTACGCATCGTTCCCCGGTCGAATAATTTCTGTTTTTCCGACCGGCGAGGGAGAAAGATAGCGGAGAGATCAAACGCTCGATTGTGAAGTTCGTTTAACGCCGACCGCGGCCGGAGTTTCGACGGTGGAACGGAATAAATTCCATTTTCGGATTTATTTAATTCCGTGTTCGGGATCGCGCGATAGCCTTTTCGCGGACCGTGGCGTGGCCGGGGAAAATGCTCGACTTAAGAGAATATTAATGCGCCGGTCAACCGAAATAAATATTTAACAGTTCCCACCGATCGGTACCGAATATATAAAAAAAATGAAAGAATAGGAGCTCTCGAATTCCCGCGGAGAGAGAGCGCGCGGCAGCAGGAAGATGCTGGAACGTGCACCGTTGAAATTGAAATTTATTTTATTCAACGACCCGGGTCGGATCGGGTCGGGTCGGTTCGGACCGCGGAGCGACGCGAGCAACGTTTCGGGTTTATAAAATTTCGAGCCGGTTCTCCTCCCCGTCGACTCTCGCGCAATTCACCGAATTAAACGATGAGGAACGGGCTCGGCCCGAACCCGGCCCGCAGCGCAGCGGACGGGGCCGTTAATTCCTCGCTCGCGTGCACGCGATTCAAATGATTAAATCGTTCCGCCTTTAGAAACGACAATTACCGGACGGCGAAGGGCGCAGGGCGGACGAGAGTGCATCAAAAATCCAGGGACGACCGGCCGGCGCGTGTCTCGTTATTACGTTTCGCGCAATTAAAATTAATGAATCGTTTCGTTTCGACGAACCGCGGGTCCCGCCGGCGCCCGCGACGGTTACAGACACATTTTTCCACGATCGTTTTTTATCGCTCGATTCTCGAACCGGCGCACGTTCTCGACTCCTTCGGCAAAAAAACCAGGGACCACCTCCGCGCGCGTGGTTTACAATGCCGCGGGCGCGTCACTTTATGTTATTCATTGTCGGACTGGGAATATTCATGCAAATCTCCGCGGAAATTGAATCGAGTTTATCGAGTATCCTCTGTTACTTTTTAATCAGTTCGCCGAGCCGTTTTTGCTTCGTTCACGCCGATCCGCGCTTCGACCGAAGACCGATCATCGTGAAATATTTCATTACACCGTCGAAGGATGAACGCGGGGCGGTCGAAGTCTTTTGTAATAAAATCGATATTCGTTACGAATAAAATGGCTGTCGCACGCGGAAGAAGTTTCCCGTCGCTCGAACGCGTTCGAAAAGTTCTCGGGGCGAGGCGAGTTTGGTCGGCGCGAGCTTACAAATGAAATTTTCCGACGCGGATTATTTATTTTGGCTGCATGGTATAGCGTTCGATACACTTTCCCGCGAGTTTCACAGTTTTGCTTTCGGAAGTATGCAGCAAGCACAGTCGCCGAAAGCGCAGGAGAGCAACGCGACAGAAGACTATCTCGAAATCGGAGAGCTCCGGTGAAATTTCACCGATGTTTTTTCAGGAACCGACCAACGGGAAAACGAGATAACGTTGCACACCACCGCGTCGCCGTGACAATAGAAACTTCATACTCCGTGGCACCATTGCATCGCGCGGAAGTGTATTTTTCGAGCGCGGGGGGTTGTCGGTTGGCGGGCTTGTTCGCAGTGTGACTAGATTCCGTCACGAGCGACTACACGCCGAAGACGATGCGAAAATAGGGCACGGAATTCTTCGGCTCGCGCGGCGCCTTCCAAGATATTTAAAATTCAGATACGCCGAGGGAACTATCCCCGAGCCTGAGACGTCCGCGATATGAAAAATGTCTGGAAACATATCTAAAACAGAACTTCCTGGCCCCGTTCGCGCGCTCGATGACTCCGCGTCTCGTACACGGTTATTCGAACTAACAAGAAGCCTCTTCATCTCATATTTCTTAACGCTAAATCCACCGAGCACCGTTTAAAATGATTTAGCTTGTAAAAATGACAAGGCTCTATTTATTCGGTTGGCAAGTAATTTCGATTTTCACTACTATATAGTAATACGGTTTTCTTCGATTCAATAACTTCTGTTAAGGTTATAATCTTTTTTTTCTGACATTCGGTAACTAACATTTGATGACTAACATTTGATAATAAGATTAAATTTCAATGTTCATATCAAAAATTGGGTTTCACTTCACCATAAAATACCGAAAATTACTTTCTTGCCAACCCAATATTTAGATCTCGTGCAGTTTCTATTTCAATATCTGCTAGGAGAAAAAAATCTATCGAATCAATAACCGCGTAAATGACTTCGCAATTTCAATAATCATGGAATGGAAGATATAAAACCGGTCGACAACGGTAGGTTTAGCGTTAAAACGCGTTGGTCCGGCGGAGGAATAGCGGCGCAAAGCTTGTCCGATTCGTGATTTCGAACGACGGAGGAAAAACAAACAATAGGGATGCGAGGAGTTAATGTCCTTGAGAAGATCCTGAACTCCTCGCGAGAAGAAATTTCTGGTGGCCCCTTAAACGGGTTCCCGGGAAAACTTTTCTCTCGACGTCGGCCTCGCCGCGAATAGTTTGGCCCCGGTTGCAATCTTACAAAGTGATTCGAAGGCAGCGATCAAACACTCCTTCTCTCCTCCCGACGCTTGTTCAGCCTCTCTCTCTCTCTGCCTCTCGCGCCCGCATTCGTCGTAGAAGCCGATGCTTCGACGTCGCGACGTCCTCTCGGCTGCACCGTGGACGATTTAACTATTGAACGGTTGCGAGGCGAGATATACTTCGGGGAATGGCGTAGTCGAATTCCCCCGTGGATTCGCCTCTCCCTCTTCCGCGCCCGTACGTACACCCCTCGAGGCCCGAGGCGGCAGGGAAAATCTTGTAACGGGGCCGGAAAGTTGGCGACGGAGAACCGTCCGTAAATCTCTGCCGTGGAACAGAGTTCCCGGAAGTTGCTCGTCCCCCGGAGAGACCGTCGCTCCAGATTCGTCTCGTCGTGCAGCGCCGTGCCGAACCACGCCGAACGCCGTGCCGCGCGTAACCCGAAAAGTCCTCGGGGTCGAAGGTTCGAGGCTGAGCCGATGCTGCTGCTCCGCGACCGTGTCGATATACGCGGTTCGTAGCGTTAATGGGCCGCGAGCACCGATCCGTGATCCCGGATAAGCTGTTCGCCGTATGTAGCATCTGGGAATTTCGAAAACGCGCCGTCGAAAAATGATCATGACATGCGCCCCCCGTCTACCGATTTATTCCAGAATTTTTCGGATAGTTTAGTCGGATACTGAAACACCGCTGTCGTTACAATTTGGAATATAAACTTGTTCTCTGAGAAGAATTTACGAAAGAGACACACGAGATAGTTGTCTATGTCTTGTGCTACAATTTACCTGAACACTCTTACCGCCGAGGGTTTGGTAACCTTTTCGATTCCAGTTTCGCAGTAGAAAGTAGCAGGTTTGGTGCAGGGACAATTCAAACGACCTCCCTCCAACGTATGTTCCAGCAGTTCGAATAAAAAGCAATCCCGAGATAAACATAGTGAAAAAATTAATTCGATAATAACCCACAGTACGTATATAGGTTTCGGCTCTCATCGTTTCCACACACACATTTCAGTCGAAGCAGTTCCACAGTCTAGTGATAACATAACAAGTGATTTTAATGCAATATAAATGGTATCACAAGGGTGAATTTTTTGCAAATGTTATTCTTTTTCTCAAGCTTATTTTTCGGCAGTGTTCGCTTTAATTTTCAAAGATCAATGTCATCTGAAGGTCATCTATACAATACACATATCTGAATGTATTTCTCGCACAGCTACACGGTGCAATAAATGACCAAATTGACAGCTCCGAAAAAAATGACCACGGGGAAAAAATGTATTTGGCAGATATTCACACATCGCACACGTAAGAAATAATCTGACGAGATATTTGGGTGGAGCTGGCCTAAACGTAGCACACGGTGTGCTGCGACAACGCGCGGTCGTTAAATCGTGGGACACGGCGTATAGAGCGCAATGAAACGCACGAACCGGGTAAGGAAAATCGAAATAAAATCGAAATGGTAAAAAAGTGGGAGAAGAGGAGGATCCGCGTATAACCAGCGCCGTTATTAAACCTGGTGGTATCTCGGTAGGATCTACACCGACCTACAGCGTCGGCGATTAATACGGGAGTTTATATGCGCGGAACGATTTGCTATCGCTCGCCGGCGCAACGCTAAACGGCCCTCGTTCCCCGACGATAGCGTTGCAGCTTGCTTTCGCAGCCCTTTTCTGTTCGACGTCGTGCATCGAAACCCTTCCATCTTCCTCCCCTCCTCTTGCCGCTGCTCTCCCCTCTCCTTCTTGTTTCTCTTTCTTCTTTTTTCTCGCGTCCGCCTCGAAACGCGATGGAACACCGGTTCTCGATGCGCGCACACGCGCGATCAAAGGGTCCTTCTTTCTTCCGTCGGATTAATTTTTATATCGTCGCGCGGAGCAGAAACCTCGAAATCTCCGTAAACGAGCGGCGATTCGAAATTCCGTCGACGAGCGATCGAATAAAAGATCGGAAAACGTCGGACGCGAGTTCTCACGGACCGGTTAATTAATAGCACAAACGGGCCGCGCGGGATTTTACAGAAATTGGAGTAAGGGAACCGTTTGTTTTCCCCGGTCCGAGAAAGATCGAGCGAATAAAACGGGGCAAGCGTCGTCGTTAATGCTCGTTAACGCGAACGCTTCCTCGCAGTATTTCGCAGACATGCAAATTCCGGGAAGATCCACACAGTCTAATTACGAACCCGTTAACGAAGGAAACGGTTATTCGTCGAAAGATTCGTGAAGTCGGCGGGAACGTAGACGGATCGCGAATAATCGACATAAACGCCGAGTCGGCGAATTCGGTTACGCAGTTACGGAAGAAAGAGTAATACCGAAAATCTGATCGTGGTTCGTTTGTTTGTAATCGGGACGCTAACAGTACGAATAGAATACGCGGACATCGCACCTCGCTTTTCAGAACCAACCAAAGTTATGGTACTTGGAAGAGGAACTAGCTGCCGTTCTATAAATGGGGGAAGGGTCGAGGGGGAAGGGTCGAGGGTGAAAGGGCGAATGAGAATTCGAAGACAAATTCCACGGAATAGAATTTAATATTCGTCCGTGAAGAGGGGGCGGAGGAGGAGCGTGAGCCGTTCAGCGTTCGAATAGCCGGGCATTCAGCGAACGATTCATCCATTTCTTAAGACTGTCCCCGTTAGTCACTTCCCTATCGATGCTCGGCGAGCACCAGGGGAAACGAAAAGCCAGGAACCGGGTCAAGGAAGTGTTTTCTGGGTCGCTGGGGGGAACGGTGGGATCGGGAGGGGGGAGCGGCGTGAGCGACGGGTTGACGGGTTTTCGGGTTACTTTGAGCGGACGGCGACGATGAAAATTAAATGAGATTAACGAACGAGCCTTTTCTGGGTCACTTTTGATCGATGCCCGCGGTGTTTGGGTGGGGCTAACCTTTTTACCTCGCGAGCACCGTAGGATCCCGCGACCCTGTCGTCCTCGACGCAGAGACACAGGAACCTCGAGTGCGCGTTTTGTCCCGCGGACGTCGTTTCCACGGAACCTCG
This sequence comes from Lasioglossum leucozonium, assembly GCA_028454225.1. Classification (NCBI taxonomy): domain Eukaryota; kingdom Metazoa; phylum Arthropoda; class Insecta; order Hymenoptera; family Halictidae; genus Lasioglossum; species Lasioglossum leucozonium. Next base: position 13,360,188 of record CM052210.1, on the reverse strand, counting down.
ACCCTTGATCCTCGACCCTCGACGGGGTCTTCGGTTTTATGCGGACTTCTTTGAATCGCGCGATCCTCGAGGGTGTTGGTCCTCCGTTTCTCACGCTTCCCTGCCCCCTTCGCATAGATTATCATAGTAATCGGTCGACCCCCGTCACGAGAGCAATCGAGTACTCGAGCTTTCTTGACGCCTACTCGGCAGCGACTCTGCCCTGCGTTTCCGAGGGAACGACGGATGCAAGAATCTCCGATTCGCTTCGAAAGCCTTCCGAGCTGCTTCGTCGATCTTCGGCTAATTCTCCCACGATGCCGAGATTCTCGAGAGAGGGTCGCGCGCGCGAGAAATACGAACTTGCCTCGCGCGAGATCAGCTTGAATTTATTAGGTCGTGCCGCGGATATGTTTATTCTTTCCGCGCAGCGTTGTGTAAACTCGGAACGATGAGCGCCCGAAGGGATTCGAGTCGAGGGAGAAATAGACGAGAGGGTGATTAAATTTTTCCGTAAACTTTGAGTAGAATAGTGGAACAATAAGCGGCACGAACTTATGAGACGACCTAATGTATTTAGACCCTTTCCAATTTGGCAGAAACAATTCCGAACGATGCATCATCGGGAAACTTGAAACGAACGCGATTGTGATGCTTTACGTACCGAAAAGGTACGCGCAAAACCGAACGCTCCACGTTCGATTGCGCCGAGCGGTTCGTTACCGACGAGAGCTCGAATGAAAGATGAACGGCCGAAGCCTGGCAAGTGCGGCGCGGCGCGTTTCATTTATTCCTTGATGAAGGAAATATATAGCCGCGATTCATCGGCGAGATTGCAATTGCGCAACAATGGCGTATCCGCCGAAAAAATCACGGGAAAATCGGGATATCACGGCGGGAAGGGGGAGGGGGGCGAGATGATGGGGGTTCCGAGGGAACGAACGGACAGACCGGTCATTAAAGTCTCCCCCGCGTTGCGTTTCGAGATCGTAACTGGGTCGATTTGTATCGTGATTAATCGCGGGTGCACGCGATCGCTCCGAAGAACCGAGGAAAATAGAGAAAGAGAAGAGGAGGAGGAGTCGCCTGGGTCGGGATCGAGGTCAGAGCGTAATTTTCCCCATGAAATTTAAGTATTCCGCGAGCAATGCGTCATCGAACGAACCGGCACCGCCCACGCGCGACTCGAGCTTTTCCACGAACATTGAAATTTCGAGGAAATCGTTGCACGCGAAACGGCCCTAATAAGCGGCCGTCGCGCGACACCTCTCTTTTCTCCCCTTTTTTCTCTCTCGTTAGCCGTCGATTTTCCCACCTTTTCCATCTCCCTCCGCCCGCCGCTTGTCCACGATACTCCATCTTGAAATTCTCTCTTCCCATTTTTTCGCCTTTCCACCGACAGAGCCGATTATTACCGGGCGGAGAGGCGGTCGAGACATTTTCCCGCTCGTCCTCCTAATTCCGTCGATTCTGTCCGCGGACGGAATTCCGCATTTTATCCCGTCGTTTAATCGCCGAAATTCTAGCCGCACCTTTTCCCTCGCCGCTAATTAATCGAAAAACGAAGATCAACGCGCGCGCGCGTTCCAAGGTTCCCTTTAATTACTCGGAACTTTTCTTTCCTACGGGGGAAACCGCCGGATAAAAATCTTCGCGTTTTGCGGAATCGACCGTTCGAGCTGGGCGCTTGGTTCTCTCGCGGCTCGCTGTTTATACATCGTTATTAGATCAGCTCGTTAATGCGCGCTTAATTAGCGACGCGCAAACGCGCAGCTAATTACGCGCGGACCCGTGCGGATTGAGCTCGTGATTTCTCTTTCTGGTACGGAAACGGTCGCGATCGGTTGCGATTGATCTCGATCTTTGCTCTGTTTTATCGATTGTGCGCGCTCGCTACGTACGTTGGCGGTTAAATAAATAGCGAACAAATGGGTAAAGTGTTTAGGCGTATCAAGATCTCCGGGAACACGGTCCAAGATCCCGTCTAGCAAACTTCGGCCACCGTTCGTGACGGATAATTACTGGTCCGCGAGTAGCGAACCTAATTCGTTCGTCAACCGCCGTCGCTCCGATTTCTTGTTACACGAATATAACCGGCGAACGAGTAATTACTCTTGCAAACACAAAGGGATTGCCGCTGGCTGCGCTAAGTAGACCGGCGGAGCAACGAACGGGGACCGAAGACGTCTTTCGAGGACGAATCCGTAGCACTCGATAAAACCGTCGCGTCGACGACTAGAAAAATCTAGTCCACCCGTAAAAAATACGTTTCGAAAACGTTGATCCGACTCCGTATTACAGAGTGGGCGGTGAACAATAATTTCACGATCCCGGAATTGCTTTCTCGAGCGAAATCCGAAGCCGATTTAGCTTCGACTTAAATTCTCGTCGAGGAATCGATTACGGCCGGCTGTAGCAGAGACGCGCAGGGCCCCCTTTTATCCGGCCTGGGGGTCCGAAAATCGGAAATCGTTCGAAACGGCCGCCGGAAAAATGGCGGAAACGTCCCCTGGAAATTGGCTGCTCGTTACTTTCCAGCTTTCCAGCTTTCGCGGCGAATCCCCGGGGCTCGAAAAAAGTTTCATCCATCTTGCGTCGTTCGTCCCGCGGGCGACAACTTTCCTCGTCGTCTTTTCCAACCCCGGCGCCGCCATTTTCCTCGGGCCTTCCTGCCTTCCTGCCCGGTCAAAGGCGCCCCGATATTTTTTCCTTTTCGCGATTTTTACGGGGACGCGGATCGATTTCCGCGGACTCGTCCGTTAAGAACACTCTTTCCCGCTGTTGCGCACCCTATGCGCTCAAACCTGACCCTGACGATTTATTTTTAACCCTTCGAGGAACTCTTTTTTGCCGTTTTATTCGCGGCGAGGGATGAGCGCGATTTTATTGAAATTTAAAGGGGACGAACATAACCATTCGTACTTAGTAGACTCTGCTCGATTACCCAGTTTCTGGCGATCCACGAGTACAGCTGCCGCGTCAACGACAATAGAAAGATTAATGAGTTTCCGAGAAGCAGCTTCGATAAAATGTTGGAAAGAAGATCGACGAGCAAAGCCGTGAATTTGTGAATGAGATCAGCGCCGAGCAGGCGTCAGGTCGAAATTAATAATCGACGATTCCGGCGCGCGCGTCAATGGTAGATGACGTGCAAAACGATGGAATATTTCCTTTTTTTCAATCGGCCAATTTCAAATGTAAATTTCCCCGGGTATCGAAGTCAAAGATCCCGGAGTATTCGGCCGAGCGAGAGAACGACGAAGATCGAGAGGCTCGTCGTGATCCAGCGGGTTTCGCGCGTCGCATAAATATGCATCGGCCGCGTTCGCGGCGCGCTTGTTGCGTCCGCTCCTCGATTCTGTTATTTTTTTTCTTCTTTTTTGTTCCTCGAAGCGACAGCGACGGCGCCACGAGGATTATTTGTAGCCGAATGCCCGCGATTGTTTCGCTTCCCGATGGTGCTGATTTAAATCGACAATGAAATCAGATAAATCCCGGGCAACTATCGATTCGGCGGCCCGGTTGCATTCTAATTACGGCACTGTTTCCCATTGTCCACCCGCTTCCCCAATTTTCTATTCTGTTCTTGCCTTTCTCGCCTTATTTCCGTTGCTCGATGCGGACAACCGAAAACTCGGTTTCTGCTCACCTCGGCCAGAATTGAACCGTGCATTTTAATTTCGTTTCGTTAATCTTCCATTCCAAAATTCGTGTCTGATTCCTTGTTACATTTATATTATTAGGTGATCTCATAAGTTCGTGCAGCGGATATGTTTATTCTTCCCGCGCTGTGTTGTGTAAACTTAGAGCGATAAGCGTCCGAAGAGATTAGAGTATAGACGAGTGGATGATTACACTTTTTCGTGAACTTTGAACCCCTTTTGCCTTGCGATTTATTTCACGGTTTTCAGTGGTTAGAACTTTTTTGTAGTTCGTGATTTCCTCAAGCAGGAGAAAATTTACATCTGTTGTATGCCTGTATGTTCAATAGTAGAACAATAAGCGACACTAGCCTACGAGACGACCTAATATATTTGATGCTGGGATTTTTCTGCAAGCTGAATATTACCAAATAATTCGCTCGCTGTGATTTCTGAAACCGGATCGCATCGACGCGCGCGATTGAATCGTTTCCTGCGGTGTTCCCTTGGAAACGTCTGGAGTCGCGTCGACGGCCGATTGATTCAAGCCGTACACGGTGCACCGGACGACGCTAGGGCGGCAATAACGATTGACAATAGCGATCAGAGAGCGGATCGCGCGCGGTGTCCCGGCAAATCCTATCGTTTGTTTACAGTCTCTCCTCTCGGTCAATGCTCGAGAGGAACTCTGTTTATTTCGGTGTAGGAATCGAAGCTAGTCGGCGCGTCGCGTCGCCTCGCAGCGTCGTCCTCGAGATCTCCCGGTCGGAATTTAGAATGGAATACATTAGCCGGTGGCACGTAGTAACCCCCCATTGACGCGTAATGTCATTCAAAATTCCGAACAGTCGTCGTCGTCCCGTGTTTACGCAGAGTAGACCGAGAGCGAAGGAGAGAAAGAGACGGAGATCGATTATACAGCGACGTCCTCGAGAGCGTCGACGGGGCTCTCTCTCTCTCTCACTCTCTCTCTCTGGACCTCTCTCGCGCGCTCCACACCGATTTGCATTCTAATTTCCAAACAAAGAGCCCCGGATTCGGCTTGTACACCGTTCACAAATTAATTATTAATAAACGAGCAAATACGCGGCGAGCGCGTGTCCAATCGTCCGCCAGCGGAAAATTGATATACACAAAGACGAGCCGAACCGGGCCGGGTCGGGCATGGCAGATTTTAATTAACCGAAGCCAAACACGTTCGGGCGCGAAATGAAAATTTTTGCGATATCCGCGAGAACGTCGCTCGACCGCGCCCGCCCCGCGGACCGTTCTGTAAGCCACTTTTTCTCATGAGCGAGCCCGCGCGCAATTATTTAGGGATAATCGCGAGATACTCGCGTCGAGTCGCGCGGACAACCGAAAATAATTAGGGGATCGCCGACGAACAAATGACCCGGCCCGGTCCAAACCCGAATCGAATGTGCTCTCTCTCTCTCCCGCAGCTCGCACGATTTTCCCACCCCGTCGAATTACATTCGAGAGAGTTACACGCGAGACCGTCGAAACGGAAGCACCGTGATTTCACGCGATCCCGAACAAGAATCGAAAACGCGACGCGAAGTGTTCGTTTTTCGAATCGCCCGCCAGCGCCTAGCGCAGTTGCACGCTGCTGCTTTCTGCTTCGAACCGACGCAAACTCGATTCCCCCCCCGAAAAATGTTGCACGGGGAAAAAAAAAACATTTCATTCCATTCTTCCCGATGATTCGTCCGTGTCCGCCGTGCTTTATTCCGACATTTCGTCCGCCGGTTTTTCCGCATCGACCGCCGGAAACTATGGGACCTTCGCGGCCGCCAATACGCGGTCACCCGGTTCTTTGCTTCGAATTTCGCGTCGAATTTCGCATCCGTGGCAAACTGAATATTTCCTTTAAAAAATAGTGAAAAAATATCTTCTAGCATCGAACGCTTCAAACTGTACGGAAGCGCTCTGCGGGGCGTTGGGAACGGCGTGGACTGTCGCTAGAGTTTTCTGCGTCCGTGCGAACCGAATTTTTCGCGTCGACTCTAGACCGGATTTCGAGAGTACGTGGAAATTCGATACTTTTTTTTTCAGAAACGGGTAACGAATACGATGGAAACGCGACCAGGAGAGCGCGGTAAGTGTAGTAATTCCGTTCGACCGCACGCCACGGCGCGGGTTGTAATAAAGATAGATATGTACAACCAGCCAGCGTTTTCTTTTCTCTTTGACGGAACAGGGTCGACGCGGCGAGAGCGGCTCTTCCCAGTCATTCTCAACGTTCTGCCACAGGCCGTTTATTTTGGCACGAACACGACGTCGGAATTTCGCGGAATTATTTATCGGCCCGTGTTGCGAAGATCCACCGTACCCGCCCGTTAATATATTCCCGCATCGTGATCATTTCAACGTCCGCCCCGCCGCTCCGTTTCGCTAACAAATTGCTACGAACCTATAAATGCGGTGTATATACACAATAGGTAATTTAGAATGTTCCCCAACGTTTTCCGCTCCGATTCATTATTTATTTCCCCGTCGTTCATAAATCCGCGTTTCCATGCAAAATTCCCGTTTCCAGAGGTGCTCAACTTTCAATAATGATAAAACAAAAAAACACGCGTTATCGATACTCGATAATTTTTTATATCGCAGCGTAGAAACGTGCCGAGAACCGCTGCTCCCACCGCCGAACGATTAATCGTACTATTTGTTCTGTCGCGCTAGGTAAAAATGTTTTAATGGTTTTCAGCCGGGATTGCTCTTTCGAGAAGTGAAATGTTTCGACAGGACGCGCCCCGAGCCATGTAATTATTGCATCGATAATTCATCGTACGACCGTTCGATGCAATTATCGAAACAACGAATGCCAGCTACGCGACATTTTTCTTTTTTCCGTTCTTGTTTCATTAATATCGGTAAAGCATTAACGAACGTAAACGCGCGTGAACGCGATGACGATATACGACGTGGACGAACGGTGCGCGCGCGCCCGAAGAGGAAACGAAATAATTACGCGGGGTATAATCGTCCGCGGCGCAACGGCGGCATCCGCGCGCCATGGAATTCCCGGAAAAGTTGAAGAATTAAGACTGCCCGGGCCAGAATTAATTACGGAAGCGCAAATAATTAACGAAACGACCGGGGCAATTTAACGTTAGGAGTTGGTTATTATTCGCGCTGGAAACCATTAATCCGAAACGTTCTCCGGCGCGCTTGATTAGCTTCCAGCTACGGGAGCAATAATCCATTCAATCTGTTTTCAAAGGGAGTGAGAGAGAGAAAGAGGGAGAGAGAGAGAGAGCGACACCGACGTTCCACTATATGTATTGCTTCAGAGAAAACTTCGGTTGTCCGGAGGATTCGAACGATTGGAGAAAGCAGCTACTCTTTTTTTTATTGCAGAAACAAAGGTACTTTTCCGTTAGCCGGGCGCAACCTAACCCATACCAATAATTATAAGCATTCTTTTTATGTAAAATTATTTTGTTTACAATTCATTAATATTTGTAATTGTATATGCTTATAATTATTGGTCTGGGTTAGGTTGCGCCCGGCTAACGGACCGGCACAATCACTACCTCGTAAATCGCGGCAATAATTATTATTTAAGTGAAAAGCATGTTGGAATTTATGCTGCTTTTCCAGGCTAAAAAAGTTTTATAAAAAAAAGTAATTGTGTATGTCCACAAAAAAATAAATCAACGCGTTCGAGTTTGGTGATCTGAGAAAAATCTGCGAGAGCGCACAGAGAGGCTTACAAAGCCTCCGACGGAAAATACCGAATTAATATATTGTATATTTAACACGACGCCCGGAACCGTTCGCGTCGAACGCACAGTCGATTGCCAAACAAAATGGCTACTGTCTCGCAAGAGAGGCTCGAAGCACGGTAGCGATTTCTTTATTGCCGGTTACGTAAGACATCGGCGGCGATACGATATGATACGCATATTTATAAGTTGTCCCTTCTCCGGTTAAGGCGAGACCGCCATCCTCCATCCGTCTCGGCTGGAATGCGTGTCCCGCGCGAATGCAACGCCCCGCGTTTATTAGACCGCGGATATATTTCATCGTCCTCGCGCGCGGGGGTTTAAAACTTCCCTCCTCCTCCTCCTCCCGGGCTTTCGTTGTTCCGGTCGGATTAAAGGCCGCGTGATTGGAAAATGTGACTCGATGTAAACGCGCCTTAAACGATTTACGACATCCCCAGGGAGAGAGGGAGGGCGCCGTTCCTCTCCATTTCACAGTTTCTCCACTTTTCCCGGCGATCTCGAGCACCGAGCGCGCGAGCCCCACGATCCCGGTTAAGATTAAAATATAATAATTCCGCGGGGGTTGTTCGTTTCCTCGCGTTTTTCAGACGTTCCGATGATTTAACACCTCGGGAATGCCGGTGGCAGATCGCAACCGAGAGCCACAGAGAGATAAGTAAACTCGTAAATTAAAGTTCAGCGGGATCCGCGCGTTTGATGCTGTAGCACCCGCACATTTTTATCATCGATACCGATCGATACCGGGGTCGCGCTGGACACCCGAAGCGCGTTAATAGAAAGCATTGAAATCAGTGGGGGAGGGGAAAGAAAAATGAAAAACACGAAAATCACGCGAAACGCGGTCGCAAAGTAGCACAACAATACGTACCACCGTTCAACGGACGCAGTTTTAAATACCCTTTTACGAGTCAAATTGACCCGAATGCGGACCATTTGGATCCGCGACAGTGTTTCCATTGTTCCCGCGGAAAGGAATTTCGCATAAAATTTTACGAATGCTTTCAGCCACGCACGCCTCGGCGTAGCATTTACATGAATGCGTCCGCGCACGCGGAATCGAATAATTGAATGAGTTACCGAATGACTACAATTTCCAAGGCAGAAATGAGAAACGACTATGCGCGCGAAATTTCACCTCGTGGAGACGCGACTTGAAATGTTCCATCGGAACTTTAGCTATGTTCAACTCGGTTGCTCCGTTTGTTGGTCTTATCGAGCGACAAAGCAACAAAGCGTTATCGCTGCTCGGTAAAGCGTAAAGGTGAAGTGCGAGTGTCCGCGGAGCATATTGGCGAAAGCCGTAGGGAAAGGGTTAACGAGGCAGGGTTGGTGTCCACCGATCCGAGTCGGGTCGGGCCGGGCCGGGCCGCAGTAGCCGTTTTTCACCGTCGAAACGCGAGTCACGCGGCGAATTTGCGCAGATCGTAACCGCTGGAAAGGAATGGGGTCATTGTGTTCCCGGCTTTCGGCGAATTCTTAGGGACAACGCTGCCAGAGGAGCCTAGCTCCCAACCCTCCATCTCCCCCGCTCGACATCCACACAGCCACCCTCTTTTGGCACGACCGATTTCTGCGTGTACCTCCGTGGAATACCGACGCGACAGGACAATACGGGCGCAGGACAATGGCTCCGTGGAAACAACGGCTTTTAGGGCTTCTTGCTGTCACGCTCGCCTCGACGGAATCCCACAATACTCTAATTACGGACGATCATCGATCAACCACCCTGCGCTCGGTTCTTCCACCGGCAACTCGTCTCCTCGCGCGTAACTGTTCGTTTCATCCTTCATTTTTAACGTTTCGACGCAGGGAAGCCAATCGACAGGCAGTTCGATTGTCGCACTAGGTCAAACAAGGCCTTGTCGACTTTCTGTTCGATGATACTAACACTTTAACACTGTGTCTATCGTTATCGGTCGAACGACTGTTTCCAGATTTTGTATTTTACGATTATTCAATTTATAAAGATGCCATCGTTCGCAATGACAATACACGATTCTACATTTATACTTTTTATATTACTATTGAAATTGCGAAGTTGAACATGAAAATCGATTCGATAAATATTTTTATCCAAACATATATTCAGACAAAAATTGCACAAAATCTAAATAAACAGAGCCTCGTCGTTCTCATTATCTGAAACATTTTAATCGCTTTTAGTGCTCGGTAGGTTTAGCGTTAAGTACACATTACAATCAAAATCAAATGCAAATAAATTCGTCATTTTTTTAGTGCTTGGCAGTTTTAGCGTCAAGAAATCGGGCATGAACTTCTACATTACATAATTCGGAGTGAAAGTTTTGCGAATACGATGTGATCGGCCATATCTTCCCGAGGAAAAATAAATAAGAATCGTCGAGGTGGAGGATGCGCTATCGTAAATTTGATCCTGCGGAAGGGATTTGAAGTAGACGCGATGCTCCGGAGTCAAGTACGATCGTGACGTAAACGAGCGTGGTGCTAAGTAACGGAAAGAGATATAGGAAGACAGCGTCATTCCTTTCCCCGAAATGGCATGAATCATGCACTCGATGTTCGTTACTTCGCGGGTGACTTACCGGCTCTTCGATTGAAACGATTGCGACCCATATAATGTATATGTACGTATGGCGAACGGCGTCGAGCTTTATCTTTCCCGCATAAATTACTAATATAATGCTGATTTACGCGGTACAAATGAAGAGTAAACGCGGCCGTGGGCGCGGCCCCGTTAACGGGCGAGTATTTTCCCCCGTTGGAAAATGCAATTCAGTGAAAAACCATCGGATCACGGAAAATCAACGAATCGCGGCCGGCGCACGGCTCGGTACATATTATTCGCTTACAGATTGTTAATGCGTTTCCAAGTATCAATACGCTCAAGTTTACGTAAATAGAAATCGTTATTAATTCCAGCGAATTGCGCCCGAATGAACAAATGGACGGTAAGGGAACGAGAGAGAAAGCGAGAGAGGCGGGGGTCTCGATGCTCAGCAGTCGTTCATTGTGTTCGCGCGCAATAATTAACTGAAATGAATTCAATTAATTTCTGCCCCGCGGTTTTCCCCGTTCGGACGAACAGAGGCGGCGGCGACAGCGGTGCGGTGCGGTGCGCCAACAATTTTTCCATCGACGTCGTCCCGAAAATAAAGTAAAAAAAAAATGGGGAAAAAAAAGGGAAAAAGAGGAAGAGAGCCTTCCGCCTATCCACGATCGATAAATTTCGTTTGAAGAACAACAGCCGCCACCGCTGCCACCGCCGCACCGCGCCGCCGTGAAACTGGAACAACTTCCTATCGCGCGGTGCTTGTCCCGTTTTCGGCGGTTTTTTTTTTCCGAGCACCGATAAATACTTCGTCGAGGAGAGAGCCCCGGGCCCCTCTTGTTTTCCTTGCTCGGTATTCTTCTCGGCCACTGACACCGGCCAATTGATCGACAGGATTTTTACTCGACGCGAAAAAGCTGTCGCGCTTTCATTTCTCCCCCTCCCGTCAATGACGCTCCATAGACCGAGCGCGATTCGGCTCGCAAAAATACGGTAAAAATCAATTTAACCCTCTAACCGCAGGTGTGGTTTATGAACCACGTACTAAAATTACAGTCAGACGCGGGTGTGGTATATAAACATATTAATTTTTGCTAATATCAAATACCGGCTGGGGCTTATTATATATCACTAAAATAAAAATAAAATAAATACAATAAACAGTATCTTTTCAAATACAATATCATTTCTTGGAATATAATTTAATATTAGAATATATATGCTGATTTTCATTTTTTTTTTGCGTTTAGAGCGATCGGCAATGCTAAAACTACCCGCGATTGAAGGATTAATAAAATGTCTACGGTACATTTAATTAAAAATAATCTCCAGTGAGATATTTCGCGAAAAATTGGCCATCGTGTATCGATTATTACAATGCCTCGTTTCAGCCTGCAGAAATTTACAAAGGACGCGCACGGTTTAATTGATTTAATTGATCGCAACGCCGCGATGTTCTGTCAAGAGTCGCCGGACGCAGGAAGTTGAAGCCGCATCCGCAATCCCGTGTCCAACAAAATCCCATACAGCCGCAACCGTATTCTCGGGATCTAATAACCCGAAAACTAGGCGAACGGGTCCCAGGCAATGCGAGTACAACAAAATCGAAACCACAGCTGCTGCATTCTGCTTTAATAGAACAATCCCGAAGCCGCAACCGCGCCCGGGAATGAAACAAAACTGGAACCGCAACCGCCGTTCGCTGATCCAACAACATTGGGAACACCGACCGCAATCGCGTTCGCTAATCTAACAAAATTCCGCTAATCTAACAACCCCGAAACCGCAACCGCACTCGCGAATCTAATAAAATCGAACGGTCCGCATTTCCAGCCGAATTCGCTGGTGGGTGATTCGTCGATCGCGTGTGCAATATGTATACGTACATCTGAATTTATCTCTTCGAAAAGTGAATTTACAGCGCGTTGCGAACAAAAAGTTCGATAAAATTATCGAAGTTAATTATAGTGAACGTCGATAATGATGGTTGCATCATCGCACGAGAGTTTATCGTTTGTGCAATTGACTTATCTCGTTGCAACCGTACGGATAAAATTTATCGCGCTAATCGTCTTCGCAAACAGATCTACCGACAGACGAGTACGAGATTAGTGTGGAAAATTACATTGTTCCAGGTAAAGCACCGTTATAGCAAGGGCGATGGTTGTTCGCTGGCCACCCTGTATACCGAGAGCACGGCGCACAGTTTACGGTAACACACTGCACTCTTAGCGAACGCAGGACCCGTTCACCGGGACTTCATACTGATCACCGTGTACAAGTTTTCCTATAAGGTTCGAGACTCGACCTACAAGCACCGTTTCATTATTTCTCAATGCGCCCTAAGTGCGGCCATTTCGAGTCTCTTGAATAAAACGTGAAACGCCACGCGTGCGAATCGACCGCGCCGCACAATATACGCATATGTACCTATGTATACAAACTCATTCTGCAAACCGAACGGGGGGGACGTTGATACGCGGAGAGAACAAAATAGAGAAGCAAATAAATTCGACCGTGTTCCACAATTGTATGTGTGTTCGTACGTGTGTGCATGCACGTAAGTGCATTCTCGTCAAGAATTCTGACCTTGTTATTTACGACCATAGTTGGGGGGGAGAGATTCATGAGCGTGCTTCGAATGGAGCTGCCCTCAAAACCCGAGGGTCGATGAATGCAAACAAATCTCCTCGGGTATGAGTCACTAATCCGGAACTTATGGTCGCGGGAGGATGAGAGAGAAACAAGAAAAATCGCCACCGAAACAAAAGAAAAACCGCCGATCGATTTACAAACAATGCTTGTATTACAGGTAAAAATATTTACGTAAATAACCGGCACGCAGCATTGTATTATGCGCATAATAATTCACCGTTCACAATGCCACGCATCATTAAAGCCGAAATATTGTTATTATTATACCCCGCGTATACGTTTATTAACAATCGTATTATTCGTAAATTGTTAAAATCATTAAAAAAATCGTGCACGAATTTCTGCTGGGTAACTCCTTCGCAAAAGCGATGCCGGGGAAATGTTTATTTTCCAATACGAACGGGCGCACAGTCCGATTATGTACCGCGGTCTCTCCGAAGTTTTGTTAAAAAATCACGAATTGTAAATCGTTCTTTTTCTCTCTCCCCAGATTTCGATGAACAAACACTACGGCACAATGAAATTTCATAAACTCCGTTCTCGAAACGTGTTTTCGCCCCGTAGACCGTGAAAAGACGCGCACGGATTCGCCCGTGACGTAACGCGTCCCGTCGCGCGATTACCGGCCAGGTAAGAACAGTCCTCTCGAAAGTAATCGGGAACCTTCCGAGAACCGATAATTAACGGGAACCCGTGCTAACCAGTCGGCCAAGCGTCGCCCTATCGGCCCGCGACGCCGCTGTCCGTCGAGTAAACAAATATTCCAGGCAATTCGCAGCGAGGTGTAAACAACGGGGCTGGATGCTGCATCTTAGAATGCGGAAACGCGGTAAATACCGTGGAAAAAACGTGATCGCAACAGTGGAATAAACTATTGGGACGACGTTCGTTGTCAGCTGTCAACAATCGTTTCTCGGCCGAGTTGGAAAATTATCCGAAAATAATTCGTGGACGTTTCTGTGAAAGTACGCGGATAGGTAAAATTTGTAGGTCGAGCCGCCTGTTAAAAAGTCGTGTCCTCCGTCGATGGTACGTGCAAGGGTGAGAGGGTTGCACGGATAATTTTTCTCGGTGCGAATTATACACGGTCTTGTGTCGAGGAACGGCGTCCGAACACGTTCGAAATATTTATCGAACCCGCGCGCGTTCGATGGCATCGCGACCGGGATCCCGTTCGATGGGACTCGGTGACCGGATATAAGTGGGAACGAAAACGGTGTCGGAGAGATCGGTAACAGAGAACGGAGAAAGACGAAAGGAACGGAACAGCACTCACCTCGGTAGCGGCGTTGCATCCCGCGAGAATGACGGCCGTGCTGATCAGAATCCCGTATATCCTCGGTTGCATTTTGTCCTCTCTGAATTGCCGCTCTGTGGGCCCGTTCACGAGCCCCCCTGCCTCGATCAACACCGCGCTCGCCGCTCGAGAATAGCCAAACGAAAAATGTACGCGTACGTCCAAGGCAGGAACAAACCACCAAAAAAATCCACCGGAGCAACAACGCGACACACACCACACTGATCGATGAACCGCGAGACACTGAGGGCGCGTCGATCGGCCGCTTTCGTCGCTCGCTGCCGCCGCCATCTTGGGGCGAATGCGTGCGCCGCCGCGCGGCGAACGCTCCAACCGTTCGCCAGCGCAGCGACGCCCCGCTAAATTTGAACCGCGATTCTATATACTCGATCCTTCTATAACAGAAAATCAAAAGGTTAAATAGAACCGACAGGAATTTTGATTATATAAGAAAACATACGCAGTAGTCTTTCTATTTACAGGCTCGGCTCTGTAAATATATTATACGTATATCTTTGTCTCGCGGAAAATAAATTTCTGTTCTACGTGTTGAATGAATGATATAAAATGCATTTAGTAGACTGGTACAGCGACTATAAAAACAGAAAGTAGATGAATAGACGGATAAATACATAATAGGAATTCATAATAGAAGATACATCGTTTTATTTTTTATCACTGGCCGATAAGTCTTTCTCGAGGCTTTTTAAAAAACGAAGATTTTCGTTGATGTTGCGATTATATTCGTCCATCTTGTTCCGCATTGTTCTGACCTCGTCCTGCATGCATTTTACCTCCTCTTGCAGCTTCTGTTTCAGTACCTCTAGCAATTCTTTATCCTGAGGAGTGCAGCTAATAAATATCTTTTTCTTGATTTAATGTGCCATTATTTTTTTTGATAATATTACCTGCTTATAATAATACTCAGCTTCGAATGCAACTGTATCGTTTGATGTTTTGTCGATACTGGAATCACTGTATCTACTTTTTAAAAAATCTAGAGCTATTTTAGGAAATGAAATTTATGTAGGAATTGCATTCGATGAATTGACTTAACCATAAATGTTAATATTCATAATCTATACCGATCTGATTGATATGCCGTACCTGCTGATTCTAGACGTTAATGTTCGTAAAATGTATCGGTACATCTTGTATGGTAAAAAGCGGCAACATTAATTTACAGATGGTAGCAGTTTAAACAGTTAAATTTGACAGAAATTTTGTTACTTTCTGTCGGAAACGGCAAAACAGTTGAATATGAATGCCGGCGAAAAATAATCGAAATGATCGATATCTATAGCGCTGGTTCATGCGCGATATACGATATCACTATAAACTAGTTTAGTATACTTTGATATAGCAAATACACCAAAATAGACGGATTTGTCCTTTTATTTGACATGTAATAAAATCAATATATTTTATTCCATTGTACAACACTGAAATTAAAAAAAAAGTACAGTTATGGTGATATCTACCACCATTACTAATTGCGGTGCTTAACAATTATAACATTATAAAACACACTGGGACTTTTGGAGGAGCAAACTAATGCAATTAGCTCAGTTGTGAGCCATATCTGTGATTCTCTTTTTGTGACGGTTTATAGCTTCTTGATGACGTTTGATCTGCTCTTCGTGGAAAGAGATTTCATCGTGAAGGTCTTCTTTTAGTTTCTGGAACTGTCTCTTTTGCTAAAACAAGAAGGTTTCGCGTATCAATCTTTATAATTGAACCTAGTCTATAAACAATATTTTAAAATACCACCGTTATATCGGATTATAACAACCAACCAGGTTATAGAAATATTGATCCTCGTGGGCAGCTTCCATTTTTCCAAAGGATCCACCAGCATCGCGAATGGAACCGCCGGTACCACCGCCTCTACCAGCTCCAGAACCAGGTTCTCCGGACATTCTTACTTGGCTGTAATACCCAAGAGGAAAGGTTAATAAGTATCGTTCAATTATACTATCAATAGAGAGTACTATCAATAGAAACCCGATGTGCCACTACTAAAGTTAAAAATACACTGTGACCACCTCTGCTGGCATGCGCTTTGTTGATGGGTGACGTTGCCAACATAATGCGCATTGCGGTAGGTAATGGTCAAAATAGCAACATTGCTACGCTTAATTGCCAAAAGTCGCAACAAAACATTATTTTATTGTACTAATTCAATTTATGAGTATTACATAATTTTTGCTGTGCATAGACCAAATTCGACACATAATGCGGGCGGGGACTCAAAATTCTTAATAAAAAAAACCCAAAAAAATCGAATTTCGATTGTTTAAACAAATTACGATGGGAAAACAGTCGAAAGGAGTTTAAATTCAACGGATTCGACGTTCCATCGAACAACGTGCAGACGATGGCGATAAAAGCCGGGGCCCAATCGAACGGCGTAGTAAAACAACAGTATACGCAAACAATATACTTAGTTTATCGTTAATAATTTCTCGAAAAGTAATTTTTTATACCTTAGAGAAGCCATATTCCGTGAAAAGGTAGCAATTGCGCGTTGCATTGTTCTCGGTTGAAAATTTTCAAAGCGCAGCAAAGTAGATACTGTCGATGAAAATGGAAACCACACACTGTCGTTGCGCCGTTCGTCGTCGTATTTGTACAAGAGATCGCCGTGTCGCCCTCTGCAGAACAAGTTTCACATACCGACCGTGCTGGCGCTCCAATGGCGGCAATGTAAATTCAATTTTCCTCGCGTGGGCGTTCGATTTTGATTACCGTTGCAATTTTAAACGCAATACATAAAAACATGCAGTTTCCTCGAGCACGTCTGATCGACAAACGTATCGACACATTTTGTACCGAAAACAATAAACGCACAATGTTAAAAACGACAAAAAACTTTTATTTAGGTCCTGCAACCTTGTAGCTGCCCTTGCGTGTTGCAACATTGTTGCATCAGATAGTATATAAATAGCGTTCATGAACTTTTCAGGTAGTGAATGATCGAACGTACGTCATCCGTAGAGCAAGAAAAAAATAATTATAAACAATAGCAAAAAATAAGCCACTTGTAAACATAACACCGTATCTATAGATTCTCTTTGTTAACGTCGCATTATAAAAAATAAATGCGAGATACAACCTATAGTACTCGGCTGCCTGATTCTCGACCAGCTGCCGCTTGATCTCGGAGGTCTTCATCTCGTTGATGGCTGTTTGCTTCTGCAGCTCCGCCCGTTCGAGCTCGATGTTCAACATCCTCAGCTTCAGCTCGTGTTCCCTTTGAGTAGCTTCGTACACCCATACCGCCCTCTGAATCGATTCGTCCTGCTCCTCCGATCGATCGATCTTGTCCTTCGAAGCGGACAGAGCCAGATCTAGCCGACAACAAAACGAGAATCCGATTTGAATTAGTTCGGACATAGCCGTATTCGGTTTCAACCAAGGATCGAAAGAGTTACCCACGAACGAATAGACCGAACGTGTCCGAATATATCTAATTTGTTGAAAAAAAAGGGTAACTCGAGACTGTTCGTTTCAATCCCTGGTTCGAACCGGCCCGCATTTCGCGAACGATCGAAGAGAATTGCTCGGGAGTTTGGCCCGCTAAAGAGCCCGACCCGATTCGATTCGATTCGTTGCGGAACGTTTATCATGCTAGGGAACTTTCACGGTTAAATCTAAGGGTACCATTATCGAATTGGCGAACCGTGATGTCCCGGTTTCGACCCTTTTGCTCGGCAAGGTCCATCGGCTCCTCCTCCTCGGAGACCCGGGGCCGTTTCCTCTCCGGCACGTCCGAATTCCTCCGGAAGAGCTCGGTCTGGCTCTCCTCCTCCGTATTGTACTCGTCGCTGTCCGCTTCGACCTTAATCTCGCTGACCGGCGCTTCCGGCGTGGACGTCGTCAGCTTGTCCAGGATCGCTTGAACGTTCACGGTGTTCGCGGTGTTCGCGGCGTTCACCGTGTTCTCCGGTCCCTCCTGGCTGTTCTCGTCCGAACGCTCGCCGTCCCCGTCGTTCTTCCTCGCTTTCTCCATCAGCCTCCACACCTCGATCGAAAGGTTCGACGGACGACATTTCGCCGCCTCCTCGGGACCAACGTTCTTCACCTACGCACAGCCTTCCTATTGCCTGTGTCCCATACCGAACGAGCACGGTCTTCCCTCGTTAGCGTCGCTTGGTTTCCCCGGACAGAATTATCAGAAACGTGGGAATGCAAACGGCGACGCTAACCAAGAAAAACCTGCGATCTCCATTTGTTTTTTTCAGGCAATTTTAAGACGAGTAACTCCAACGCCGATTTCGCGTCTCGATAACCAACAATTTTCTAGGAGAATCGTCTACCGGCGGTCGAGACGCAAGAATCGACGCTGCGGAGCGTTCGTTCAGCGTTTGGAGTCACCATTTCGATGAAAGAGTGCATCTCCATCCTGGCCTGGGCCTTCATCCGCCTCCATTGCTCCCTCATTCTGGTGATGTCCCTGTCCGTGGAGAATCTGCCCCGGAAAGCGGTGTAGATCTGCTGCCACGCGAGATTCTTCATGGCGGAGGCGGCCGCGTCGATCTTCTTGTTCTCGATCGCGCTCGCGTGTGCCTTGATCAACGAGAACAGGGCGTTCTTCTCCTCCGGTATCCAGTTCTGCGTGCGTTCCCTCTTCTTCAGCAACACCGTGGCCCCGCCCGACGACATTCTGCCACGTTCGCGGCCCTGTCCCGCGGCCCGTCACCCGGCTCTCCCCCTTTTTTTCCCCGGATTCGCGAGATCGATGGATCCCGATTAATCGCTTCGTCGTCGGCCCGATTTAGCCCGACTTAATTACCACAGATCACGGGACGCGCGCGTCGTTTGCCCGATCGTCGACTAGACAACGTTTACTTGTTTAATCGCTGGTTTAGAAGCAGTCAACTGTTCGACCGGCGACGACGCGCGCTCACGTACAGCGTGCCCGATAAATACAATAATGATCGGCCGTCTCTGTTTCCCATCGCGTCTTTTTTTTATGAATAATAATTGTTGGCGACGTATTGCGCGCGCACTGTTTCGTTTACATTTTATACGATTTATAAATGAAACTTAGGGAAGGCAGGGAAACAGCACTTTCGGCTCGGCGATGCTCCGGAAAAGCTTTCGCCGCTCGCGTCGAAAAGTTCTCGGAGCACAAAAGGGAAGTTGATCAAGAAAAAGGAGGACCGGGAGAAAAATACGAAACGTGGACAAACAATAATTGGTACAGCCCGGTCTGCAGCATAGACTGTACGCTACGAAGTAGGGAATCGCTCCGCGGATCGATGGTTAACGAACTAAACGGACGAAAGAGAGGCGAGGTATATGTAGAGGCGGCAAGGAAAAATAGGCCAGTACTGGATTAAAGGCTTCCGAGGCGAAGCTTCGCGTGCATTTTTCGAATAACGAGCAACCGCGTGGCTGGACGAGCCGCTACGAGGAAAACCGGGAGGTCGTAAACTCGAACGAGACGCGGCCCGATCGACCTGGTGCTCCGCGACGTTCGGCTAAACCTGAACTAAGGAACGACTAAACGTCCGCCATTTTGGCACGGTACTAGCTAGGCGCTCGATATTAACAAATCCTCGATTCCGTGGGGCGGCCGAGGGGAGAGAAGCGACGGCAGAGCGACGGAGAGGGACGAAGGCGAGCGCCAGGAGGGATGGAGAAAGGACGCGCGAGCCGGAGCGGGAGGGGGTGGATACAGGGGAGAGAAAGATAGATAGAGGGAGGACCAGCGTTCCGCGCAACGCAAACATTGTTTCGTTTCATTTCGCGATCCGTCGTGGAATCATATTGCGCCGATTCCAATATTTCCATCGTTTTATTGCCCCCGCTCAGCCCCCCGCTCCCCCCTCCCTCGTCCTCTTTCTTCGATTCTCATCCCTTCTAGACCCCGTCGGCGTTTCTTGATCGGCCGACCATTGATCGGACGACTTAATCTCGCGATTGACTCTATTTCTGCTTCTTCCACCCTGAAAAATTGAACCACGAGCCGCAACGCGCCCCGCACCTCCTCCAACTCCACTTTTATTCCTTCAGGATCAAGATGAAAAATCGTTGGTAACGTAACCGAATTTAGACCAACCGCCTCTGTACCCACCGGAATATCGTTCCTCAAACGATTCAAGCGAGACTGTTTCGAAGCTCCATTCGATGAATATTTTCTAAAACCGTGAAAATATCTGTTTGCGATTTTTCTCAATGTCGTCCCGACAGCGACTCCAGCATCGCGCGTTGCTTTCCGCTACGAACGTTGCGCGGCCGTTCGCGACGCGGCGCGCTTAATGAAAACGTTTTTAACCGGACGCAGAAAAACAACGCGCACACGGCAAATTTCGGTTACACAATCCGCTGACGGGCGCGTTTCGCTAGACGCGCGCATTCAATAATTTTCCCCTGGACTGCCTTCCCCGGTTGAATAAATAAACCGTGGCGATGCCGCATTCGCGTTCGTGTTTTCGTTAACCGCGAAACCGCGTGTCGCGTAAACTTTCTCGACTGGGTTTGTATTCGGTATTAAATAATTAAAAGCTATGTGCCGAAACGAAAAAATTCATTAACAGTACGACTTCCGGAGAAAAGGATTTTTTAATTAAAATGAAAAAAGCCGCGACAGCGGAATGAAAATTATCAGTCGTGGAGGGTGAACCTGTTCTCGCGAAGACAGCTTGCTGGAGAGCTTTCGCGCGTTCCCCGCGATAGCGTGAGATCCACGCGGGTTTGCGTAAAAGCGTGGACTCGTCGCCGAGCGGAGCGGCGCGGCGTAATCCTTGCAGTTGCGAGCGCGTTCGTCGCGCCGCGGTGTCGTTGTGTAACGAACAGACCCACCGTTCCATATAAGGCACACACGGTCGCCTCTTCCCTCGCAAAACCGCTCGCGATGGTGTCGTATTGTGGTGAATAACATTCGCCTCCGGTTACCATAAGCCCAGTCCCCGTTCCATAGCCGAGGGAAGCGAGTCCAAATAACCTGATCCGCCGCGGACCGATCCACGACGACGACGACAACGACGCGATCGACAAATTGCTAAGCGTTCAACGACTCGCGTGAATCTATTCGCAAGCAGATTCGCGAAATCGGCAAACCGACGGATCGTTACCGTTAACTCGGACTCTTTTCAACGAAGCGACGCGTCGGGCCGGGACGGGTTGCGTAACGCGTAGTTGCGTGTGCCTGCGGAGCGAACCCACGACTGGCAATCAATGACAGGTCCTCAAGGTTCATTGGGAAACGGTGCAATTAAACAGCGAACAATTGGTATCCTTTGTTCGACGTGGATCGGCGGTGAGATCGGCCGAATGTTCCCGTGGATCGTCGCGGCTGATGCGTCTCGGTCACCGGTCAGCTGGGCTCTTCTTGTTCCTCGGGATGATCCTTTTCGACACGGTTAGAGTAAGTGGCAGATCGACGGACCGTCGAAATTTCATTTTCTCCGCGCGCAAAGACGAAACGAACCGTGCTGCTCGCCGCGCGATCCGTTTCTATTTTTTCGTCGGACTCGTCCATCTCCGGCCGGCTCTGTGGCTGTTCACGGTAAACGGAGATTCTGGCCGGGAGATCGTTCCAGCGAGTCTCTAGGGCCGAACGAATCAAAGCGCCTGCACACCGATCCGCGATCGATCCGCCGCGTCGCGCCGCGCCGGCTTACATAAACAACCAATCATTACACTGGCCGGCCCAATATGGCGGCCAGCAAGCCGGACCTGTACTTTATGTAACCGCGATTGACCTACAGCCGCGGCAACACGGTGCTCGTCGGTGGAAGGGCTCCGACGAACATCGTCGGCTAGAATTCTTGCACAATTACGCGCTCCTTACGCGACCGGGTGACGAACGCGCGTGCGTCCTTCGGCCATGCTTTTCGCATTTTTCTCTCCGGATTTCTTATCGCGATTGTCAGCTAAACGCTTCCATTCACCGCGACGCGACTCGGGGAGATTTATAGCTGAAAAGCGTACGGGGAGACCGGAAAGCGGTCGGTCAGCCTAGCGATAAACGATCCTCTGCACTCGCTCGATCGTCGTCGACGAGATCGCGCTTTCTCGGGAGCTGTTCGACGGTTTGCCTAACGTGAGGAAGAATTTTTTCAACGGGCACGGACGCTCCTCTTTCTCTCGATGGAAATAAGCCGCGGAGATTGTTGTTTCAGATGCAGCGGAACGCGAGGGCGCGGTACCCCTCGCTGTCGCAGAGCCTGCCGAAGGACTTCTGCCTGACGTGGAAGGACATCTCGTACACGGTCCAGAAGAAGTGCAACGGCGGCCTGAGGGCGATGTTCGGCCTGCAGCGGACCGAATACGTCACTCTGTTGAACGGAGGTACAAAACCGAATGATAATCCCGAGAGAGAGAGGCATGTCCGTCGAAAACTTGAGAAACTCGTTTGACTATCTCTGTTTCACTTTTAGTCGGCGGTGTAGTTAATTCGGGGATGCTGATGGCCATCATGGGACCAAGGTAATTTCCCCGGGGCTCTCGGAAAACTCCTTCGGCTTCGATCGATCTCTCGAGAAACGATTTACAGTAATTTTACCGTCGCCCGGCCGCCGCGTCCGGCTGCCGGCCACATCGCGTTTCGATACGGAGGTAGCACTCGGAAAATATGTATTTCGGGCGCTTAGCATGCCGCAGGGTTGTTAATTCTTTCCAGAAGGACGGAAGTATGTTTCCACCGACTGAACGAACTTCTCGGTTTGCAGCGGCGCTGGGAAAACTACGTTGCTCGCGACGATCAGCCGCAGAGTCAAAGGTTCATACATCTCACTCAGACAACACGATACGCTTCGAACGTCGTAACACGCCTGAACAATGCTTGCTCCAATAACGCAAGAAACGTTTCCTCTCATATTTAACAAACTTTTTCGACATTTTTCAATTTTGTCGAACTCCTTCTCTCGCTCCTTTGTTTTCTAACTCACTCTGACTGTCCTGGACACGTTGAACCGCCTTCCCGTGGGAATTCCGATCACGGAAAATTGAAATTTCTTGTTGACAGGCTGCGCGACGGGCGAGGTGCTGTTAAACGGGAAGCCGATAGACACCGAGCAGATGACAAGGATATCGGGATTCGTTCCGCAGATGGACCTCGCGGTGGAGTCGCTGACCGTTCAAGAGCACATGGAGTTCATGGTTCGTCTTTTCCAATTAACAATCGATGAATTGTATTACTTTAATGCGAAACTCATAACCGTAAAATCGTAGATGTAAATGTTAACTAATCAATTTGACTAAAGAAACATCGAAGTCCAACTGTTTACATTGTAAATTGACTGTGTCAATTTGACACCGGGGGTCAGATTCAGTTCGCGAGGGTTAAGCACTTCAGACTATGTGTCCATTTCGCTTTACAATGTGGAGTTACAGAACTGATCGCGCATTTGCAATTTTTACTGACCGTTCATACGCACCGTTTCGATCGTTTTCGGCGCGAAGGCCTGCATGAAGATGGACAGAAGGGTTCGCGCGAGTCTCCGGAGACATCGGATCGCGGCTATGCTGGCAGAGCTGAGTCTGACGAGGTGTGCGAGTTGCAGGCTGTCCGCTTTGTCCGGCGGAGAGAGAAGAAGAGTCACTCTAGCCGTTCAAGTGAGCAAACATCGACGAGACAGTAGATTTCGTTTATAAATATCGAGTCCCCTTTCTAGGAGGACGAGAAGAAAGTTTTCCTCTTTCCTGTTTCGTTTTCCAGCTGCTCACCGAGCCCAGCATCCTCTTCTGCGACGAGCCAACCACGGGGCTGGACAGTTACAGCGCTCTGGCGGTCGTCAGGACGCTCAGACAGGTCGCGGCCAGCGGAAAAATCGTCGTATGCTCGGTCCACCAGCCGGCTTCCGGTTTGCTCGACATTTTCCACGAGGTGCTTCTGCTTTCCGGCGGAAGGGTCGCGTTCCAAGGCTCGTCCGCCGACGCCACTGAATTTTTCGACAGGTCTGGGACCGCCTAACGCCGCGACGAACTTTCAATTTCAAGTTTATGTTTGAGTTTTGAATTTGCTTCACACTTTGTAAAATATTATTTCGAATTCTACGTATCTCCGGAGTTTGTCGACTTAATGCAATATAAGATCGGTATGGTTCTTTGCTGTGTAAAAAAGCTTCGGTGGCCGAGAGTCGACATACGACCGGGGACGATTAATTTTGCCAAAAATTCGGTTCGTCTTTCCAGCCTGAGCCTGAAATGTCCGCCGACCTTCAACAGCGCCGAGTTCTACGTCTCCCAGTTGTCGATCGTCCGGGACAAGGAGTCCGAGAGTTACCAAAAGGTAAGACGAAAGCGACCACCGACAGGGAGCCAAGGGATTCACGCAGGCACGAACTGGTTCCCCCAGGTGAACTGGATCTGCGATCAGTACGAGAAGTCGAGGCACGGTCAAAGGGTGTCCAAGCTGATCGAGCATTCGTGCACGACCACGTCGGAGGTCGAGCAGCTGCCATTAATATTTTTGGAATCCCCGCCGGGCCCGGTCGACTTCAAAAAGGCTCTGCTGCTCACGCAGGTCGAGTGGCTCACCTGGAGGACCTACGTCGAGTACAAGAGAAGCTACGCCTCGCTGGTGCTGCGATTCGTCACCTACATGGTGAGAACTTGCATTATTCAACCAAAAAAAAAAAGATACTCGTCCTTTCTTTCAATAATTTTTCTAAAACCGACAAATCGGCGCGCGTTGAAGTTCATAGGCTTGCTGATCGCCTCGCCGTACGTGGGCGTGACAGCGAAAGCGATGGACCAGGGCGGAATACAGAACATGCAGGGCCTTCTGTATCTGGTGGTTGTCGAGACGGTGTTCACCTTTAATTATGCCGTCTTTTACACGTTCCCGCGAGAGTTGCCGCTCCTGCTGCGCGACATCGCCGGCGGACTTTACGCCCCGGCGCCATATTACATAAGCAAAGTGGTCGTTCTGGTGAGAGGAGGACTCGACCAATTAATAAGCTAATCCCATCGCTGACCTCGTTCCGATTATTCCGTTAATTGCAACCAGACCGCGGTGGCAAGCGCGTTCGTAACGTACAAACGCCTATCGCCGAGAGTTAACCGCGCGTAATCGAAGTTCTGCTCTTTCAGATTTCTGTTACTAGTTCGTTCGTGTAGAAAGCTCCGGCTAGTTTACCCCCCGAGACCCACCACCGTCGATACATCAGCGATGCTACAACATAGTTTCCACTAACGTTTCTAGATACCCGGAGCGATATTTCAGCCGATACTCTACTCGATTCTAGTATTCACTATCACTGGACTGAACGGCGGATTCTTAGGACTCGTCTACTTTACGCTGCCAGTAGTAATCTGCGCCATTTCCGCGTCCGCTCTCGGTGAGGACCAACGCGAACCAACGTGTAACGCTTCGTTCATACCCTTCGCAACTGTTCGACCCTTTGCACTCGCAGCTATAATTTTAACTTGAAAATTAATAATTTTTTTTCAACCTAGAATAATTCCATTCTATATTATTTTTCTTCATTTAATAATTCATTTCGTAATGCCTCGCAAAGCACTTAAATGTTTAGTAATCGATTAGATACTAAATTATTTAATAGTGTAAACAATGTTTTGTATAATGGTACAGCAATTTTTAGCGGTTACTCAGAGTGCGAAGGGTTAGCAGTAATCGGCGAAGGTCACGGGAAGGGCTCCGAACAGTTTTGTTTTCATGTACGACCTTGAGGCACTGTTCGCCGATACTAACAATAATTTACAGTTTCTCGTGCATGCAACACATGTTCGCTATCAACGCGCTGTTGATGTTTCTATAAAAATGACGAGACTTTTGCTAACAGGCTTGTTTTTATCGGCGTCGTTCAAATCGGTGGACACGGCCTCCCTGTTCTCCGTGCCGCTCGACTTCCTGGGCCTCATGTTCTGCGGGATCTATCTGCATCTTGGGTATGAGAGGCGTTCGAAATTTTCCTCGATCGTTTGCCGATCGTAAAACGCCTAACCGATAATTGTTTTACAGGCACCTGGCGCCCGGTATCGCGTGGTTGAAATACCTGTCCCAGTTCTACTACGGTCTCGAGGCGGTTTCATTGACTCAGTGGTTGCTGATCGATCGCATAAGTACGTTTCTATTCGTCGACGTTTACGCGAAACGATTTCGTGGACTGCATATTTCATACTGATTCTGTGTTCTCGAAGATTGCTCGCCGGACCCCGACGAGCCCTGCATATCAAGCGGCCTCGGAGTACTCGAGAAGTACGGTTACCTGCCGAGCCACTACACCACGGATCTGATCGGTCTGCTGGTGATATTCGCGGTCAGTCATTTCGCCGGTTTCCTGATCATTCGTCATCGAAGTCGCAAGGAAGCTGTGTACTGATTCTCCGAGCACTAGCGAATTAACGCAACGTCTTTTTATCATCTTGACAATTTAAATAAAGCACGACAATACGGAAAACAATTGACACCGCCCATTCTTCCACCTACTCGCAAACTACGCGACATGTTCTCGTTAATCGATGAATATTCATGAGAAATTATCGACTCAAGGGAGCGCGATTTAAAAAACTGTGCGAACAGGCGGGGAAAGCGAATCAAGATTCGAGAGGCAGGAGAGGGCGGAGCTTAGAGAGCTCTCTGCCCACTCCCCGAAGCGGCGTTGCCAGAAGAAGTCTTTGCGTTTCCCTTTCCACCATCGGATTCCCCTCTAGCGGATATTAGCAACGGTAGTAGGTGCAATGTGACGTCGCGTGTCCCTTCGTGCAGAGAGTCGCTAGAGGGGAATCGAGTAACATTCAGTAGTAGAGGGGGAATCACTTAGAGGGGAGTACGCGCGTAGTCTGGTAACGTCGCCACCGAGGATCTTCTCAGGGTTACCGGTGATAAACGAGGACACTGGCGGGATCTTCGCTAGGCCAAGGAACGTCCGTTAGTTTGCGGTTTAATAATATATTGACTTTCAAGTAATTTACTATAAATTATATGTATATATATATATAATATGTTTCTTATGTATAATTACATTTATATATATATGTATAATACCTATAGACAATTTCGAAGACACGGGATACGTGGCACCGCGGAGTGTTAACGTTCGTGAACTTGCGAGTTAGTAAAACGTAACCGAGCTTGCGTGCTCGGGTTTCTACGCCCGAGGAGCGGAAATGCGGTTCGTCGGCGATCGGCGATCGGCTGGCCGGATTGTAGAGTACAAAAGGGTTCTGTCGTTGAGTCACAGCCACCGACGAGTCGCGATTGCACCGTCGTACGGACGGATTCCGTTCGTTCGAGCTTAGTTGCGTAACCTAGATTTATTAGTGTAACGTACGCGATCGATAGCCGACTGTCCGTCAACTACCGTTTCGTCGTTCTGTCTTTTTATTTATCTGACTTTCCTTGCGCGATGATGAATAGAAAAGGTCGCGGTATTCCGGGATTGCGCGCGGAATCGTCCGCGCGCAGTCGATCTCGGTTAGGAATCGAACTCGACGTAGAAATGGAACGATGTTGGCGGGGACTCGAAGTACAAAAGAGTCTTTTCTTTTTTTGCTCTAGAAGAGAGGGAATGTTGCAGCGATCGGAATGTCGTCTCCGCCGACACTGGAAGAGGGGAATCAAGGATCGGAATTGTTAGAGCCGCGCGTTAACTTCTAAATTTTTAAAAAATCGCTCGTCGCTCCGGGCCTCTCTCACTGTAGGTTGCGTCGTCGGAGCTTGCCAATTTTTTCGTACGCCCCTCCTTCTTGGATCTTATCGGTTCGCCGAGCAAATTTCAATTTTGTGGGAGGATCCACGGGATGAAAGCAGACCTTGGCAGCGGATCAACGACCGCCCCTCTAGAGCGGTGGGCGGTGCCGGCTCCTCCCACTGGCCCCTGGTCGCTCTCTCTGGCACGCGCGCTACAGACGTCATTTCCGCTCGGTAGGGCTACATCGAGCTTCTATACGCAACTTCCCGCTGTCCGGTTCAGCGTGTAAGGCAGAGCTTAAGCTCGTGGCTCGATTTTCGCGCAGCATGTATATACAAAGGGCCGAGAGAAACGTCCCCAAAGGGAAGACAACGACCAACGAGACGACGAGCAGATTGCGAAGCGGTCGATCCTGTTGCCTCGAGGATGCGATCGAGACGAGGACCAAACGGAACAGAGCGCGAGTGTCATGGCACCGACGGCAATACGACGACGAAGGGACGACGATGGCGGACCGCGTGGATCCTGCTGCTATCGGTGGCTTGCCGATTCGTCAGCAGGAACATGACTTTTTCGTGCTCGTCGGCGACTGGTTCAACGCGAACCGCTCACCGTCGGTTTGGTACTGCGATCCGTTGCCCTTCATCAGCTGATCGTTCTGCAGTATCTGGAATTAAACGGAAAGATTCAGCTTCCTGACGTCGGGGCTTTGCCTTTCGGTGTCTCGTTCGCGAGCGGATCCGAATCGAGCGCGTTCTCCGAAATAGAATTGGTGATCGTCCGCGCTGTCGTCATACAGGTGGCGGAGTCAGGAATTATCTCCCACGAACTGAAACCTGCGTCGTTGAGACGCAATATCCCCGCCCCGTAAAACGACGTCACAAACAAATCCCGGGAACGTGACAGATCGGTGTGTATTAATCGCGGTGTAAACAACATGCGCCGGATGATACGGCTCTTCGAGATTTTCTACGAAGTGCTACGAACTCACTTTACTGACGAGGAATCTCGCCGCTTCCTCGATGTTGATGTTCTCCTTCGCGGAGGTCTCGAACCATCCGGCAAAGTTCTTCTCCTTGCAATACTCCTCCATCTTCTGGGGCGAGTTGACCAGACCCTCCCTCTGCTGATCGCACTTGTTAGCCAGGAGGACGCAGGGTATCGGGGAACCGTCCGGTAGCTGCACCTTCGAGTCCAGATCCTGTTTCCATTTCACCACAGCGTCCAGGGTCGCGCTCCGCGTCACGTCGAACACTATGAACGCGCCCACTGCCTCCTTGTAGTACACTCTGGTCATATTCCCGAACCTCTCCTGACCTGAAACGCCGAAAGACAAACCGTCACAACTCTGTGCACGAGTCTTCCAGTACCGTGGAGACCCGCATTCGCACTGACCTGCGATGTCCCATAGCTGCAGCCTGATAATGGTGTGAGGATCCCAGTTCAGGACTTTCAACGCGAAGTCGACGCCGATCGTCGCGCGATAGTGTTGCGAGAAGAACTGGTGCACGTATCTCTTGATGATGGACGTCTTTCCGGCACCGAGCTCGCCGATCACCAGGATCTTGTACAGGTGCTCGCGTTTCTCGCCTAATCCGGCATTCGGTGCATTGTTCTGCGACGACTGCAAGAGAAAAACACGGAAATTGTTAGTCACCGATTCATCTACAAATTTGGTAACGTTCGTCGATCAACGATCAATACCGTTGACGGCTCAAAACGATAGTCTCGGCGATCTATCGTTGCAGCTAAAATCGAATAAACCGGAGTCGTTTGTTGTTTCGCATCTCCGGCTCGTTCGCGTACAAACTCTACGGACGGCTCCGTGCAATCGAAGGAGCAACGTCTCGTATGTATTTTCCACTCGGTTTATCTAATTAATGCGCTCTAAATTTCTAAATGTGTACCACCGCACACCGTGCCGCAATTATCAGTCACGGATTGTTTGCCGAGAAGCTCTAACCGCGGGCGGATTCCGCCGCGTTCCCCACGTTTTCCTACGGGCCCCGTCGCGCGTCGGTTATCTTATCGCGCGAATGGCCCGAAGAGGCAACAACGTCGATTACCGTTGACAAAAGTCGCGGGCAACCGATCGATCACGGAAAATTGCGAGCTCCCGGCGTTCGCCGACGATGCGATCTTCCCTTCGCTCGGGGCTCGATTTTTCCGCTAATCGAATCTCGTTCGACGCGATCGATCCCCGCGCGTTCCTCCGCGGGATAACGGCGAAAGGGATCGACTCGATCTCGACGTGGAGCATCGTCGATCGCGCGATTTCCAGTTCACACTCGCGGTTTCGAATTCCGTCGAATCGTTCGCGTCTCAAAGTCCTCGCTATTCTCCAAATTTTATACCAACGCCGGATCCTCGTCGGAACTGTCGAGAAGTTCACGCGACGACCACTTCGATTCGACAGTTCGGACGGGGACGAAACAAAGTGGATGGGAAAATCTCCGGGGGAAATTCCAAGAGAATGAGAGAGAGAGAAAAGAGACTTGCGAGCACGAACCCTGCAGCGCGTCCACTTTTTCGGATAGACCTTCAGCCTGTCGAAGTTCAGCTCGAAGTTCCTCCAGAAGTTGGCCTCGGTCTCCATGGTTCCCGACGGAATGCGAGGATCGACGCGGATCGACCCCTGGATCCGAGCCCGGTGACGCACACCACAGAAATGACTCACGGAGAGAGAGGGGTCCCGACCGGGAAACCGAAGCAAACAACTCGATCGTCGGCTTTGGGACACCGTGCGCGCTTCGATTCGCGCGCGACGAATCCCGACAATCGGCCGCAATGACGCGCGCGAATAACGGTCCGCTTCTAATGATCAGTAGGTACGTACAATGTAATCTCCCTCTAATGGGACAGCTCCGATTTTAAGCGCTCGTAAACAGTAGCTATCGTTCTTTATTGCCTTTCTGATCTAGGCTGCAATTATCTCGTAGCGGCCGAACGAATGAAAGTTCCTCGTCTGCGAATTTTTGCGATCTCAATTTTCCACGCAGCTCGCGACGATTTCCTCCCTGAACGAACGGGGCGACTGAAATTCTTACGAGCTCTGCGACCGGAACGCTCGGCCTGGAAAAAAATTCGGATCGTCGGAGGATTTTTCTGCTGCGTGGGATCGGTGTGTCTCGCGTTCGACCGAGAACCGAAGCGTGTCTCCGTTCGGAGCGGTTTATTATCCGCGAGAGCGGCCGCTCTATTGTTTTATCGAGGCGTTCTCCCTCGACGAAGATCCGCCGCCCCCTAGGCACTGTAACGATCCGAGCACGTTGCACTTAGCTCGCTTCTTCGGTCCCCTAACAATAAGCGTCTCGAGTCGAGCCGAGCCGTGCCGAGCGGGGGAGCGTTGTTGCTCGGCTCCTCGCGTCTTCCTCTCGAGACGTCGGCCAATTAAGCTTCTCGCGGACAAGGGAGAAGCACGAGCGAACATGCGATGAGGACAGAGAGAGAGAGAGAGCACGCGAGTGCGAACAGTAACCCGAAACTCGTCGTCGCGCCGGATCGTCGCGGAAAAATCTTCGCCGAACGAAAGCGGGGGCGGCGGGAGGGTGGGGCACCGCAAACCGGGACCGCAGAACGCGTCCATCGATTCTGCGTCATGGAATTACAACCGTCCCGCGACGGTTTTGAAATACCGCCGGTTTCCACCGCGGCCGGTTGCGCAACCGAACTCGCGATCGAGTAGCAAGTGGATCCGGAGAAAAATCGGCGGTCGGGTGTCGTGTTCTGTCTTCGCTCCTCTTTTTCGCCGGGATCTTAGGGGCTGATTTTCGAAGAGAAAAAGTAGGAGTGGATCGGTAATTATGGGACACTGAGAATTTTATGCATTTGTGGGAGAAATTGGTAGGAACATTCTCTTTTGACGCAGATTTTTATTTTACGCGAACCTTCGCGGTCTAGCGATGAACGAGCGAGGATTACCGCGGCAATCACGTCGCTTATGAAGTTTCATGCCACATCGCATTCGAATGGAGTAATTTACGTGCGATCGGTGAAACATCGTCACGCCGTTTAACAGACGCGAAGCAGCCTACGCGGCTCGTTACGCAACCCTCTGCGTTTGAGAACAACGTATTTTCGCTGAATTTCTACGCAGATTATGCGCCACGCTTCTCCAGTGATCTAACACGATTTCGTCTCGCGACGACCAGGTGAAATCGGGGAATACGATGTACCGAAACGGGAGGATACGGCGCGCCGAAGGGAGCGCGCGTTACAGATCTACTGGAAAATGTTTGTTTTATCTAGGTCGTTTCTTTAATGAGATTCCGAAGCCACTCTGGGACTCCGACTGCGGCCAAGTCCCACCTCGCGCGCGGCTTGTAAAACGGAAAACAAAGAGGCTCGACGAACTGGTGGAAACGTGGAGAAAGTGCGCAAAAACCTCGGGTACAAGAGGATCCGATTACTCCGGAAACACCAGCTCCTTCGAGAAAGCTATAAAACAGCCACGTTAGAAGATACCATGCCGACTAGTAAATCGTCGAAGGTTCTGCTATCGAGGTAGACGCGTCATGGTTTACCGGAAAAGAAAAAAAATCAAACGAACTACGGGAGAAAGAACCGAGGCGGTGGTTAACAGAATAGTTAAAGAAGCTCGGTGGTTAAGGAAGAGAGAGAGAGAGAAAGAGAGAGAACAGAAAGCACCAAGGTGAGGCATCAAGACGAGGCTCACCGTGCTGTCCTGGCTGACCACTTTGGTCTTCTCCGGTGCGTCCGCCATGGGTGCCATGGCCGCCGGATGGGGCTGGTACTCGTTCTGACGATCGTAACTCTCGGTGTAGTCCTCCTCGATCCCGGCCAGATAGCCCACCCCGGTCTCCTCGTCGAACGTACCCTCGAACGTTGAGAACGTATCGAACTTCTTCACGCTGATGTGCCTGGCCCTCTTCTTGGTGGTGTCGTCGCGTCGCGGCGCCTCCTCCCTCGGCTTCCGGTTCTCCTCGTCGTCTAGGTCCACGGCGATCACCGTGTCGCCGGAGTCGGAGTCGCGTGTCGTCTCGAACAGCCTCCGCTGGAAGATCGCGCGCTTCTCCTCGAGCAGCGAGAGCTTGCGTCGCACCTCGTGCGGCGACGATTTCACGTGGATCCCGGACTCCGATTCCGATTTCACGTTCAACCGCGATTTCCTACCCGGCTCCCCTGATTTACCGGGCCGCTGCTCCGGCCATTTCGAGATCGCGTAAGGCAGCGTCGAGCTGCACCGCGACGCTTCCTTGCCGTCCTTCTCTTGCTCCGGAGAATCTGCGCGGAAACACGCCGGCGTTCAGCGGGTTGCGAGTCTCGGGGTTCGACGAGTCTTCGACAGAGCGTTAGTCTAGTCTCTAGCCGATACCGGCGGATGAGGGGGCGGTTAACGATGAACATAGAGCCGTTTTCGAGCATCGTGCAGCCTAGCTTCGTTAGGGGTGGAAGATGCTGCTGTCCGTTCGTCATTGTCGAGGCTTTCGAGCGCGAGCCGTGTTCTCTTTTCGAAATGATCTCGCAACCTTTCGCAAGCACCGGGGCCAGAATCGAACAATTCTTCAGCCGATCGATTAAACGTTCGATCGGAAGAACAATGGACAGCGATGAAGCTAGCTAGCAACAATGCTTCCGAACATCGAGAGAGAGTATCCTTTACAAAAGAACGCACGCCGTGCTTGCACCGAGAAACCTCGACAGTAAGAACCGGAAGAAGGGACGGGTTTCGAGACGAAGCTGCCGAAAAGCGATGGATCTAACCACTGCCGTCTACTCGAGCGAGAAGCGGAGGAACGAAGGATATCTTTAGGCTGCAGGGATCGTAGGGTATGATCATGACAGAAGAGCGAGAAGCTGGAGGCTGGAAGAGACGAGAGACGGCGCGTCTCCTGGATCGCTCACCGTGCTGCGCAGTCTTCGAGACGGTCCTGATGGTCAGCGACGGCGACTTGCGTTGCACTACGGTGACGGTGGTCACCGGTTTCTCCGCGAGCTTCTCCGGTTTCCTGGCGTCCCCCTTCTCCACGTTGGGAACGACGGCGACGCCGCCGGCGGCGTCGTCACGTGGCCCACCAGCCTCTCGCGTTTCCCGCGGACCCGGTCTCTCGATCCCGTGCCCCTTCCGCGCGATCCTGGACGGGCTGTCCGAGCGGCTTGGCGACTCCTGCGACGATTGGCTCTGGGACCGGCTGCTGTCACCACCTTCGGGCGTGTGCCGCGGCTCCTGCTCCGCGGCCGACAGACGGAACTTGTTCAGGCTCAGCTTGCGCACCAGCGAGTGCGACTTCTTCTTCTTCTTCTTCAAGGTCGAGGCCGCGCCGACATCCTTCTGCTCGTCCTCCTCCGCCTCCGGACTCCTCTTGCGACCCGTCTCTGTGTCGGCAGACGATCTCCCGTCAGAGAGAATTCTCCGATTGGCTCGTGGTCAGGGTACCCGGATGGAGGGACACTCGCGCAACAAGCTACCTGTGCTCCGATCTCGATGATTTTTCGATATGTTTCACGCTTCAGAAATTGCGTGCAGTTTTGAAAATAAAATGTCATCGAATTCGGAGGGTAGGTAGCTGTTCTGCAGGTTCGCCGTGTCTAGAACCGTCTTATTCGATAGAGATCTATGCGAGTTTCAGAGAGCCTGTAAGAATGGATAGAACGGCCCTCGGAAAGGTATCGAGACGTTGGAGGTCTGGAAGGAATAGGGAGAAAAAGTTCCGAAGGCTGTTTGATCGATGATCGAACAAAGGACTAGATAGTAGAGAGCCTGAGAAGTGTCGAATTAAATTGGATACGCGGAGTCGTAACGAACGAGCTTGGGTAATTGTCGAGATAGCCGGGACTCGTTAAGACGAGACCTCGAGTACTCAAAGAATCTCTTCACGGATTCTGGGTCGCGAGGGATCGATCGGTCACGGGTCAAGTGTCGCGGTATTTAAAACAACGGGGCAATTAAATCCGGACACGAACGGAGGAACGCCGGAACGTAGTTCGGAAGCGGCGGATGGCGCACCGGTGCGTCGCAAATGGCTTCGGCTCGCACGGCGTTCACTGTCTCTGGCGACCGACTAGACGCGAATCCGTCGAACACTTCGAAACGAACCCGAGCAGCTACACCGAATCCGGTTAGATCGAGAATGCCGAACGAACAGGCGAAACGCGGACAAGAACGATCACTGAGACAGCGGCGGGCTTTGTCGCGTCGGTATGAACCTTTCTCTTCAGCATCCGGGTCCGTCGGTGCGGCGACGTCCTCGCCGGGCCTGATCTTCTTCTTGATCTTGAAGAGACCGCCCTCCTTGCGGAAGCTGCTCTTCAGCGCGCCGAATCTGCCCCTCTTCTTGTCCTCGGGTGGGTTCGCGGGCCCTGTACCGCTGGTCAGGGTGTCCAGGCTGGAGGTGCTCTCGCCGACGGTCGCGTACTCGCCGGAAGCGATTGGCCCGTACTTGTTCCGCTCCTCCTCGGACGAGGACCGGCCGATCACCGTGTCCGGCGAGCTGCCACCCTCGTTTGCGCTCTCGTTCCGATCCATCCTCGCGAGACCTCGCGCGACAACCACCACCTAGCCAGCCCCCGGGGGGTTGAAAGGAGAGGACACGGCCCGCCACTGGCACTTATTTTCTTCTCTCCTCTTCCTCTTCTTCTTCTTCTTCTTCTTCTTCCTCTTTCCCCTTCCTGCACTCTCGCGCACTCTATCTCTCTCTCTCCGTGGCGTTTTGCTCGCTTTTTCCAAGCTGGCCGGGAAGCAAGCGCGCCGGGCTACGTACAAAGCGTTTCGTGTCTCTTTCTGGCGGCGGGACGGCAGTCCACGGCGTGGCTTCTTCCAGCGCCAGTGGAAACCTTAGAAGAACTCGCTTTCTAGGTCCGATCGGCCACCGACGGATAATCCGACACGTTTCCCCCTCCGTTTCCTACGCCGACTTTTTCCCGCTGTCGATCCCTTTCCTCTACCTTGTGCTCGCGCTCGCGCGTCCTCGCGGTTTCGAGACGTTCCGCAAAGCCACGCCACGATACAACGCCACGACGCGACACGCCACGCCGCAACGCGCGGACGATGCCTTTATGAAATGGAGACGCCTGAGAATCTCTAGGGACACGCGTCACGCAGGATACACAGCCGTCCAGGTGACGGAAAAGACGACCCACGACCGACACCGCCGCGCCGTAGACACCCCCCCAACTTTCTGGTTCGTTGCTCGCCCGATTGACCCGCAACGATCCGTCGCCGCCGCCACGCTTCGTTCAATGCACCTTCGCCCCTATCCGGGTCGCGGTGATATTTCGATCTGATCGATAAGCCGATTTTAGGCGAACGCGACCCTTCGGGCCAGTAATACGCTCCGACGATATCCACTTTTAACGCTTGCACGTTACGTTGCTCCTCGCTAGTTTAAAAGTGGGACAGAAATTGCAGAAATAGATGGCACAATTTTCCGAAGACCTCGAGGCAGAGCTCATGAGCAAACGAACCCACGAAGACGCGAGAGGATCGACGAATCGCCGGAGCGACACGGTGGATCACCCGGAGCCGAGAATTCGATCGACAGGATCGATCGATCTGGGTCACCAGGGCGCGATCGGTGAGCGCCGCGGGCTCGAACGAGAGACCCGGGATGAAAACAAGAAGAGAAGAAACGCGACGCGAGAGAGAGACTCGAGACACTGGCACCGGGTCGAACGGTGCGTCGAGTCGCACTAAATGCACAGGTAAAAATCGGCGAAACGACGGGACACGCGCGACGAGGGGGAGGAGCGTGCCTCCGGTGCCCCTCCACGGTGCGAGCAAGCCGAGCTTTCCGCGCTTCTTGGTCCTCTGCTCTGCTGGCCGACACGGTCCACGTACGCGATGCTGCAACGCCTCGCGTACGTTGCAACGAGTCCCGAACCTCGCCGATCTGGATTTAAATCTGTATCAATTTCTCTCGAAGATCGTCACCCGTATTACTCGGGTCCGAACGAACCCGGGCGATGGTTAAATTCGCGAGCTCGGTCCCGAATGATAGGAAAAGTTCCCCCGTTCAAATCTCCGACCGAACTCTGGACTCTGTCAGACCGGGAAATTAATTAGCTGAATTACGGGGCACCCGTCGACGCGTAATTAGCGCGTGAAACGCGTCTGCGAGATGTCGCGTCGTCGCGATCGCTCGACCATTAAACGAGAGCGTCGTTCCCCTAAGCGGGAGATCAACGGACGAGCGACGTAAACATTCGCGTCTATATCGAAACGATTCGATCGATGCTCGGGGAACGCAGTCTTAGATGAGAAACGGGCTCGCTCGATGATCGACCTGTTTATCGAACGAAGACGATGAAAAAAGAAAAACAAACGTACAATTAGATCATATAATGCTCAACAATTAGGTCATACAATGCTGATTTCATCGATCCGCGAAGACAATTTCGCGATTTACCCCGTGATTAAGATTAAGAAAAAAAAAATGGAAAAACTCGTGGAGCGCGCGTTGCATCATCCCGAGATCGTTAAGTAGGATAATACGATTGTTTTTTCTTTATTTATTTAGCAGCCAGACTCGCTTGTCACCCATTTAGGAAACCGATCGAGTTGTTACGCCGCCGGTGTTATGAATTCGCCGTGCATAATCGCCGGATAATTAAAAATGGCGTCAAAAAAGAATATAAAACGCACACACAAATAGGAAAAAGCTTGTTGCGCCATGCTAGATAGCGATCGAGCGCGCAAAGAGGTCGCGCGAATTTATCGGGAGGTAACGCCGGCAGAACCAGTATCTTACATAAACCACCCCACACGATCCACGCACGATCGTGGAGGATCGCGAAGGTCGAGAGTCGCGATTTAATTGGTAGGATTCCGCGTGGAGCGATCCGTGATCGATAAGTGAACCGACCGACCGATCGTGCACCTTGACGAGCGCTGGAAAATAGGCCGGCTTCGAGGAATCGCGAACCCCTTGTTTGCAGATGATGCTCTATGCAAATGATCGCATCTTCGCGGTTGACGATCGACAACGGACGGTGGACCGGTTGCGTAACGACCGGTCTCTGGATCGTTCGGAAGGATTACGGTGATCGAAAATGGGCTCGAAAGTCTGTGTTCTTCGGAAAAGTGTCGTCGTTTCGGGGCTTTGATAATTTATAGAGTTTGCGCGCGGCGAATCGGAAGCAACCGGGAACGGAGCCTCGTGAAACGCGTTTCACGGCGACAACGAGAATCGCCACGGCCCGTGCAGTTTATTAATTATACATATAACGCGTCCCACCGCGCGGCCAACGTCATAAACGCGTAGAAAAATGGGAGACATTGCGCGCACAAAGCATGAGACGGACAAGTCAATTAATCAAATGCTAAATCAGTAGGTCGACTGCGATGCGCAATCCGTGGCTCACGTAACCTGCGAGCGTGCACGCCGAAGGGACAACACACGACGAGCATCGTTCGCGTCCGTCGCGCCACGATTCGTACAGGATGCGACACGTGATTCGATTTTCGATCGTTGTGCAACCCTCTGGGAGTGCGTTCGCCAGAGCCGAACATTTAGCGCACATTGGAGCGAAGCATTTAGCGCGGCCATGAAAATAGTAATCGCGCGAGCTGATTTATCGCAGCTGAGTCTCTTTTTCTGGATCAGCAGGACACCTGCAATATCCGCGGACCTTCGCGACTCCGATGGTAATAACTCTTATTCGACCTGAAATGTATATTTTTTGCGGATCGATCGCCGCTACATTTATTCCCGCGGGATAGGCGGAAAAAATCGAGCGGACAAGTTTTTCTCGTCCGCGCGACGAGCGCTCGTCGAAACTGTTTCAGTAGTACGATCGTCCATTTATTCTCCGAGACGGCGCGTGATTTATCGCGGAGAACGTCCGCGGTCAGCGCGCGTGAAATGAACAGAAGAATCTCCGCGGAAGAACGACCCTGTCCCGCGGAGATCATTGAGCAGAAATCCCTACGGAACGAGCGATCGATGGACGACCGTTGGTACGGGCCATTAATTCCACGACGAAGACGACAACTACGACAGTCCGAAGAGGACACGTTCCGACCCTGACGAGGCTAATTGTTAGACGGCGCGTGTTCGCGTAATTACGGTTTTCCCGGCGCGTCCTTCCCAAGGAGACGGTGTTTTCCTTTCTCCCTTGGAAATCTCTTACGCACGATCCCCGGACGCGAAGACGCAACATGAACCGTCGATTACGGCTGTTACGCAACGGCCGACTGCGATCCGTACTCGATTTCGATGAGACGGTAGTTGGACAGCAGTTACAGCGACTTCGCGTAAAAACTGGCGACTAGCCCGGCCGCAATTTATCACCAAGCTAGTAGGTATCGTGCTTTGCTAGAATTCTCGCGGAATTGGTTAAATTTTCTTTCAATTGGCTAGAAAAATTATGTCGAACGTAGAATAGCGTCGAAAAAGGAGGACTGAGCGAAGAGAAAGGATTTGTCGAGTAAGAAGCAAAAAGCAGGTAAGATTATTTAACGCTAAACCTACCGCTTCCGGTCAAATGACCGGTTTTAGATACATTCTACAATTGTTGAATTTACGAAGTTGCTCACGTGGAAATTGATGCGACAAATATTATTATCCAAGCACATGTTCGGATAAAAATTGCAAGAGCATGAAACTTTTTACAAGCTGAAACATTTTAATCGTTAGCGTTAAACTGAGATTGGCGGAGTACGACGCGTACCGAGGCCCTTACCAGTGTCTTGGGCAAAACGGTAACTGCGCGGAACGGCGCGGCACGGAACGGAACGTAACGCGGGAGAACTTGTAGGACGTCTTGTCAGTCAACAGCCTCAGATATTCATGGGATTCTCCCCAGATGATCCGCTAGTCGGACAGGCCCTGCTGTCCCCGTCGTAATATGACTTACTGTCCAGCGAGCCGACGACTCTTTCGGAGAGCTTTCATCGCGAGTAATCCTCTCCAGTTTCCGCTTTGAGCGACACGGACGGACGGACGGACGGAGCTTCGAACTGTCTCTACTCCACGCTAAATGCAACGAGCGATACTTGACGCGATAACCGGCGACGACGTGTTCCGCGGAACGTGCGTTCAATCAGGGCGAGCGCACGACCAGCGTGAAGACGAAGTCCTACTTCGAGAAGTCGGAGTAGAGTACAGTAGTCTTGGTCAGACCGGCGGATCTGCTGTATCTTCCTTCGATAATGAAAGCCCAGATTTCCTTTATCGTCGAATCGCCGGCGATTATTTCTGATCGCGCGTGCTCCGGTACGTCAACGCGATTCTTTATCGATAGAAATTATCGCGATCAAATAATTCATCTAATGATCGAGAAGTGGAATAGGGCAATCTCTGTTGGATCGGTTCGAGCTGAATACGCGTGAGAATAAAAGCGTTCTGATTTCAAATTACCTCTTTAGCATCGACAAGAATTAAGAATTAGTGTACGCGTTGATCAGGATTTCTCGACGGTGTATAGAAATATGTAAAATCTGAACGAGTACAATTCGAGGTTAATATTGTTTTTTACATGAAATATTGAATGATGAAAACAATTTCGTAACGTCGAATAAAACCGAAGCGACCAGCTGGTCGGAGGATGCTGCGCGTCGATCGAGGACGCACCTCGGCTAACAGGAGGATCGCAGACGGCGAAGGCGAAAGTACTTCCCGCGAAGAGGCTGTCACCGGTTACGAAAGAGTTCCGGTCTCCTAAATCTAATTACCCCTCGCGGTTCCGTCAACGCAGCAGATTCTCTCACAGCGATAGCTACCAGTCGGCCGGAGAAAGTGCGCTAACCTGCCCTCCGACAACACTGCGCTTTCCTTCTCGTGAGAAATCGACCGCGCTCCGGCGACTCGATCGAACGCGAACCTCGTTGAAAACTCATTACAAAATTTTTATTCGTCCAAAATCCGGTTACTTTCCATTGGACGCCGCGAAGCGACGGCGAGATTATTCGGTATTTTTTTTCTCTAAATAAATGTATCGTTCACAACAGCCTATCGATAAAATATCGCGCTGGTTGATACAGTTACGAAAAAAAAGATTGTCCTGGCAAGACCGCTTTGCATTGCGCAAGCGAGATCGTTTTAGATCGGCCGGGACAGCGTCGATCCGTCCCGCGGCTAACGATCCAGAGATCTAGACACGCGAGTCGAAAGTAAAATGGCCCGCCGCGTTGCATTCAGTCATTACATAAATGATCCGATCGCGTTGCTTACGTAAAGAGCCCGTTGTAAACACGATCGACGAGGCGACGGGGAAGGTGCGCGAGAGAAACGGCAGGATCGACCACGGGAGGATCGTTAATCGTCGATCAATGATCGCGCGCGCGAGCGCGGTGACGTTAATCGGTCCCGACAGCCGCGAAAACCAAGCGTATTTCTGGAGAACCGATCGATCCACGGTGTTTATGCAAATGCGAAATTTCCCGGTCGATTAAAGGCAACTAGCGGTATCCGTTAATCCGATAGCAGCAATTAGACAGAGCTAAATAACTTGATTAGAAGCGCTACGGGGCAAATAAGCGGATAAATTTATTGAAATATGCTTGCGAAAGAACCTCTGGCAGCCGAGCGTTTAACGCGTCAGAAAATTGCACCATTTCCAATTGATCGTTTACACCTGTATTCAAACTGTGTTCGGAACACTGGGGATTCCACAAAATGTGCTAAAGGATTCCATAAATATATATAAAATATTCAAAATAATTCATTTTTTAATCTTTTATTATAGTATAATAAAAGAATATTAAAACGTTTTTCTTTATATCCACTATCGAGATTGTGGATATTCTGTTGTTCGTGAGCCCGGGTTCCGCGAAATAATTTTATATCATATGAATTCCTTAAATTGAAAGTGTGAAGACGATTTATTTCACCGCTGAAGAACGGTCACACTTAAATTCCTAAATTTTCAGAGGAAATCAGCATCGACAAAGGCGGTTCGGAAAGAATCGTTACGTTGCTTCCGATGTTTCTACTCTCAGCACAGAGTACGGGGAAAAATTCGCTTCGTCAATCGTGGCGATAAAACAAACGCGAGACAGAGACCCGCGTGTCGGGGAACAAACATCGTCGCGGGCCTGAGAATCGCGAACGTCAGCGTCGTTCGTGTGTCTGACGTAGCATCGCGTCAGAGATATATTATTGTTGCACAGAAAATCAGCAAGCGCGATCGACGGCGTAACAAAATAATTCGGTCGCCGTTGCGTCCGGAGATCTCGGACGATTCGCTACGATCGGGAAGAAGAAAAGGCAAAACCAGCACCCACCTTCCTCGTCCGGCAGGCTTGCTGCTTGCTGTTTTCGCTGAAGTTCATGTTCAGGTCTAGGTAGAGGTGGTTGTTGTTCAGAAGTTGCGGGGGTGGCTCCATCGGCGGCGGGTACGCCTCCTTTTTGTGCCGCAGGCGTCTTTCGGTCCGGTCCTGTCTGGTTCGCAGAACCATCACCACGTTGCGATCCAGCATTCTCTGCGATCGGATCGGCAACTCTCTCGGATTTATAACAATACTACACTGTGCTTAATACTTCCGGTATCGCTCAGTCTTCTCGGTGTTCGATCGTGGCTCCGATCGATCAAACCCGCTCCTTCCGAAACGGTATTATTGGGAGGTCCGATAGCGAGCACAAAATCAATGCGGATCTTCCTCGCGGGCTCGGCTCGACGAGATCGCTGATCCTCCGAGGATGCTCTTCTCAGAGAAATATGGTTCCGCTTACGCTGGCAAGCGGCCAACCGAATGTAACCGGAGGAAGACGACTCCGACAGGTATCCAACCGAATAAACCTGGTGTGATCTCAACGAAGACCCTCCTCGGCTCCAGCTAGTCCTCAACCACCGATCGTTAACAGTCTCCGAGCAGAGACGCTCTCTTCGCGGAAAGAAAAAAACGACTCCGTAGATTGTTCCGCCGAACGAAAATCGACGAAATCTACGTGATCCTTTCGCGAACAAATCGAACCAGCAAAGTTCGTCGCCTGGTGTCCTCTTCGCTGCGACAGCGTGTCCCAGGCTAGCGACCCATGTTCGACACCGATTCACTGATCACTGAACGCCCGCGGACTAGACCGAATGGAGCCTGAGCATGTAGCAAC
The DNA here is from genome assembly GCA_028454225.1 of Lasioglossum leucozonium. Taxonomy (NCBI): domain Eukaryota; kingdom Metazoa; phylum Arthropoda; class Insecta; order Hymenoptera; family Halictidae; genus Lasioglossum; species Lasioglossum leucozonium. Next base: position 13,317,740 of record CM052210.1, on the reverse strand, counting down.
GCTCGACGATGTTCAGATTCCAATTCATAGTGCGGAACTGGCATGGGAATTTCGTGGAAACGGATGCGTAGAATGTGCTGGCGCCGGGCGCAAAGTCCCAGCATTTATTGGTCCGGGTTAGAGGAGCCCGAAGCGCGTTATCGTTGCGTGCCGCGCGCGGTTATCTCTGTCGCGGAACCGTACGGAAAAAGATGCTGCCGGCGCCTCCTCGCTTTGCCTCGCTTCGCTTCCCTTTGCTTTGATTTGCTTCGATTTGTTTCTCGTGTTGTGTCGTGCAGCTACCAGAGATACGCGCACGTATTGTGCGATCGGTTGCAAGCGATGCGCGCGTACAGACGGTCAAGAGATCGTGACACGGGCGCGTGGCCCCTTTTCCCTTTATCTGGCAAGCACGAGAACGTCGCGGGACGAGCCGCGCTAATCTACCAGCCGATTTTCGGACCGCGGACGCGGGACCGTCGCTGAAAAATTTTGCTACCGTGCTCGCTGCAATTTCGCTGCCTTCTCCGTCGGATGCATAAGCAACAACGCAGGAACGTGTACGGCTTCCGGTTCGTAGAGCACGCTTCCACGGGGATCGATAGCGGTTGCAACGGCCATCGTTTTTCATGAGGCGTCGTTTTCGAATTATATCGTTTCTACCCGCTCCGCCGCTGGCGTTCTAGAGGAACGCGGCGGTGCGAAGACCCCAGCACTCTGGCCCGAGGCTTTTAAAAGTCGCGGAACTATGAAAGGCTCGAAGGTTTGGGCGCGGCGGACGCTTCGAGACACTTTCAGAGCTGTTTTGCGCGAGCGTGAAAAACAAAGGGAACCGGGCTATTAGCGAGAGCTTCGATCTCCCGCCGCTTATTCTCAGGACTCTCCCCTTCGACGGGACGCTGGCTGGAATTAGACGATCCGTCGAAAACGGGACGTAAACACTGATCGGTACTCGGACGGTGCTAATCGTCGCGCGATAAACGACGTCGCTCGACCAAACCTACGCCGTCTAATCTTCTAAACAACGAGAAAACGGCGCCCGATCGCGCTCCTCCGACGCCCGGCGCGGATCGTCCCCGTAGTTTCCTATTGACCCGACGGGAACCTCCGATAAATTTTCAGAGGGTCTGACACCGGGCGCGTGTACCCGCTGAACGAGAGATTGATAAGTTTTCTGTTAGCCGCCGATCAGTTTTTCTCTGTTATCCCGTTATCCGCGGTCTGCCTCTCGTAATTCGACCGATACCGGGTCCAAAAATAACCGCGGCCCATCTTCAGAAATTACTGGCGGTCGCGTTCCGCGAGCAGTTCAACGATCCCGAAACCGAAAGCGCGCCGCGACCATGGAGATACGCGAGAACGAAATCGTCGAGGATCCGTCGCTGAAATTTCAGAGACAAGAACGCAGACCGAGCATCGGTCGCGATCCGACGCCGCGCAATCGCTGACCGCCGTGACACCGCCTAATCTTAACTACCGGTTCCGACAGCGCACCGACGAAACCCACGGAAAACTTGACGAAATGCTTATTGTAAGCCCGTTGCGCAACAATCGCCGCGACGCGTGACGGATCCGGAACGTACAAATGATGTCGCCGCGTCGCTGTTGAACTCGACAGATATTTTATGACGAGCATTCCATTCGTTTACAAACAAGCGTTCGTGGAAGATCAGCGATTATTATTGAACACGTGTTTTGTATTGAACCGCATTTTCAGTGGCGGCTCGTGGCTAAAATTCATGGGGGATGCTGCTCCAGAAAATTTTTAGCCTTTGTTTGAAAAGTATGTAACAGTATTATACAAGTATAAAGAAAGAATTAAGGAAAGAAGGATTAATTATTTTATAGGAGGTGAGGAGAGAATTTTGTACGAGGGGAGTCGCAGCGTCCCCAGGAATTGTCTCGTTTCTTCCGTTTCCTGCAGTCCAGTCCTTGGACGAAGGTCTGCGGACCCCTATTCTACGCGGACAGTTCTTTGTTCGGTGAAACGATCCACAGCTAGAAACTACGGCTAAACGGAGGCTTTCGCGAAGGAAGGCGGCAGCAATCGTTTGCGGATTAACGACACTGGCAACAAGAATCGTCGCGTCGCGTCGGTTCGCTTCAGCCGTCGGCCGAACTGTTGACAAAGTTCGAGATACGTGCACGGCGCCGCTTTTAATCGCGCGATATTATCAACGAGACATTTCGGGGCCGGAGTCGTCCGAAAATATGTATATCGGAGGCTGACGCAAAAGCACTATCGCCACGCGACAGTTCAACGGAACAGCGTCCAGTGTTCTCTGTTGTGCGTTCTACACGCGCGTGTTTACTTAGAAGTTTAACGATCGATAAATACGGGAGTTCGTCAGGGAAAACAGCTGGACCCGATCGGATCGAGTGTCGCAAGGCGACCTTCCGATTCCGCGGTCTCTCGATAACGTCGACGGACTAATTGCTCGATAAAGAGCCGGTTTCGTCCGAAAAACACGATGAAACGCCGAATCGCGGTGCGCGCGTATCTCGCTCGCTGAAAATAGACGCGATCTTTTTCCTTCTTTTTTTGTTTTCACGGGAGAAAGAGATATAGTACGAACGTGGCAGCGAGAAAGACGGAATCGGAGCCGCGGCCTCCGAAAGCCATAATTACCGTCTTCGCGCTCGTTCGTTTCAGCCGCAAATAACGGGCATCGACGTTACATCATATAAATCGCACGGGGAACGGGCGATCCCGGTAATCGCAGTGTTTATTTGCCTCGCCGAATAGCCGACATTACCGAAGAAAACCTAGAAAACGAACCGCGAGCGGCCGAGACGATTTCTACGATGAAAGTTCGGTCGCGTTCGTGACTCGATACACGAGGGCATCGTTTCCATGAACGAGATTTTCGATGAAAATCGTGGAAATCTCGGTCTCCGCGGAGCTCCGGCTATCCGTTCCACGAATCGCCATAGATTTATTCCTCCTATCGATTATCGACAGGCTCGATGGTGTGTTTCCGATAACCGTGACTGAGAGAACGGATCCGAGATTGTCTCTTTAGTCGGGGTCAAGCTCGATAGCGAGCAATATCGCGGAGGAATACGATAATCTCGAAGACGACAGAGAGAGAAAGGGAAGAAAAACGATTTTCCATTCGATTATCCTCCAGCTAACGCCTTTTTCGAGCCGAACCGAACACCGGGTGACTCTCGAATAAACGACGCGTTGAATCATCCCCCGCTCCGTCGCGGGAGTGAACGAAACGAGTCGTTAATTACCCCGAAAGCTCCGGCCAGCAAACGTTCGCCTTGAGCGCAGCAGCACGCGGTTCGGGTATTACCTCCGGTAATGGCTTGGAAACAGGCTCGGTCCAATTAATCGCGATTTACGAACGGGATGTGCCAACAGTTGCACGGCCCGTTGAACGCACTTATCGGTCGGATTATAGTATTAGAATAAGTATTTTATTATCGTCCGCAAGACGCGTCGGTCGGCGCTCATTAATTATTTCACGCGTGGTCAGGCCAGAATAGAACTCTCCTCCGCTCGAATTTATGCGAACGTCGAACGTCGACTGCATCCGCTATAAATAGTAGCCGCGAACTTTAATTAGCCCTCGTCTCCCGCGACTTGTTCGATCGATGCGCAGCAGCGCGGATCTTGGCGAATAAAAATTGCGAAACGAAAGAGACCGTCCCGAGCGTTCGGGGACGCGTTTCCCAATTGATCTTCGCGAAGATTTCAATGCCTGACCAGGAAGCATCTCTCGATGTCGTCAGGAGTGACCGACCGTTTGCGCAAACGTTTCCAGACGTACCTAGCAGTTTGCCAATAGAATGTAGACGAAACCGGAGAATGATTCACGGCGCGGCGGGAACATTTGGAAAGTGGCGATTGGCAAACAACTTTTCGACCGATCTCGCTTATCGTTATCGTTCTCGAGCGAGCTCCCGTGCGATCCTCGACCACGTTATCGGTCGGCGATGCTCGTGATTCACTTCTCACCGACGATTGCGCTCGGCGTCGCATTGTTTTCTTTCTTCTGTTCACCGAAATCGATCGTGTTCCATCTCGTATCCTCCGCGCCCTCCGGTATTAGAGAAAACTGACAAATCTTTGTTATCCGTCGTTGGAGGATTCGCGCGCAATTTCGCACCGCGATTGGACGGAAGGGTGCGAACGAAGGACGCGGAGTCCCTCGGAGCCAGCTGTCGAGCCCTCGATTGGCTTCTCGAGCAGCAGCTGGCCGAAGGATCGACCGAGAAAGACCGGCGCCACTGCGTTCTATTGTTCGGGCCGACAACAACGCGATCGTCCACGGAGATACCGTTTGTTCTACGTCAGTGGGCGCGCGTAATTCGAGGGGTCGAGTGTTTAAGAACACAAGCCGATAGAGATCTTTCGCGTGCTTACACCGTAGATACCGAATCTGGAGTTACGATTGACGTCAATCACAATACCATCGATAATAACATCGCAGAATTCAATGCATTTTCGTAAGCTCGCCCGAACCGAATTCGAGAATCTTTTCCGATCGATTCTACTTACAGCGAATCCCGTACGCTCTACGTACGGGTACGCTGCTCGCAGAAACGTAGACGACGGAGTTTATCCGCGAAGTAGCGCCGCGTTTCCTTAAAATTCTCGATTCGACCGCTCCGTCATCGATTATTCCAGGACCCGGCGGATGTAGGTCGCCGTTACAACTCCTTCGTGAATGCATTCGACCTGGAGAAGCGCTCTATCGTCGATTCCACCCGTTTCGACGCGAGCGGTCGCGTCGCATCGACGTGCCTCGGTTATTTATAGGCAACCGATTTTATACCGTTGCACCTTCGGGATTAATATCCCGATGTGTTTCGAAAAGCGCCGCCGTCGCCGGGGTATCGTACGATGCATCGAAAATACTGCGCGCAATTTATTCACGAAAGGACGGAGAGAAAAGAAGCCGTTCCAGCTTTCCGCGGTGAGAATTGTGTTTGACGATGGTCGTCGGACAAACTCGAGATTCCCAACATCGACAACACGGTGTACTCGTTCGGCGTGCATTGACGTAAATACTTGCCCGGACAGATCCCTTCGATAGGATATCGGGTACGCGCGCCTTCGCCGCGATAAGTAATATCGAAACGCGTCGAACCGAATCGAGAATCGGAAGAGAGGAACGAAGCGAAAGAAACACGTGTGAACCTAATCTCGATGACACGACGTAGATAGGTCGGATACGATTACAGGGGACGAGCTTGAGCGGCACCGCGCGACAATTCGTTGCTCGGCGTACGATTCGAAACGCGCAGCGCGTTCCCGCGAATTTTTTGGGTACCGAGACACGGGCGCGCAACGCTTCTCCGTATCAGGATAACCACAAATCCGATCCGATCGGATCGGATCGGATCCGATCTGGGTCACGTCGAAGAACGAAACACGATCGCCGCCTCGGTTCGATACGCGAACGCTCGTTTAATCCGTGGAACTGGACGGTGTGTGCTGCGCGAAACGGAAAAAATGCCGGTCCGTGTCCGAGGGGAACGTCAGCTTCGAACTGTCCTCCTGCTGTACCATAAACTAGAAGCCGTCGGACTCGAGCCGTGTACAAGATTCATTCCCCTCAAGCTTCTCGCAACGCGGAGATTCTAACAAAAAGTTCATAGTGCTCGACCGACTCCTTGTCGATCCCCTGTGGACCCCTGTTCCGTACGAGCAACTCCGTGATCTTACTCCTGTAGACCCCTGTCCTCGGGAATAATTTCCCTTGCCCTAACAGACCCTGTCCATGCGACTACCTTCTCGTGTATTAAAGAAAGATTTAATTGAGATGATATCAAAATTGTTGAAGAAACAAATTCCCAAGTCCCGCAAAGGTCCGCAGTCCCCTAATCGTGCAAACCTCGATTCTGCGGAGAACCGGAACAAGAATGTGCGAGAGTAAGCCTTCTCGCGACCGGAAGAATCTAAGGAACTTCGTAGTGCTCGTCCGAGAGAGTCGATCGAAAGAATAACCTGCTCCCAGGACCTCGATTTTGAGCGAAGAACCATCGCGGGAAAGGCAACCTGCGAATGTAAACACGATACGGCGCAGCGAAGAGAATCGACTCGTCCGTTGGATCGCGGCGATCGGCCGGCCGATAAAAGACGATATACCCTAGATTAGTCATCGATAACCAGGAGCCGGCTTTATCGCGCAGCCTCGAAAGACGTTCGAACGAATTTCAAGACTTTTCCATTCATCCTGTTACGTCGCGCACGTCGTTACACCCAGAGCTAACACGCCCGATTAGATAAAACGATGCGATACGATTCGATCCGATGCGACGCGACTCGACGCGACGCGAGTCGCGGTAAACTTTCAGTGAAAGCCACCCACGAATTTCCCATCCGTTTCCTCTGGTCCCTGACACCGGTAGCTCCCACTACCCGTTACGCATCGATAACGACGAAACCTCGTTCAACCAACGAACGGTATTAACGATGGAAAATTAGGGGCCCGAATGATAATCAATGAGAATATGCCTGCATCTACCATTATGAGTCTCTCTCTAAGCTTCTGGCGGGCCATTGTCTTCTCGCCGCCGCGCCGCATGAATCCTAACGAGACGAAAACTCATTAACTTTTTCTCGAGCGGAACAATCCAGCCGAATCGTCCGCTCGCTTTTATCCAATTATATCGGACACTGTAATGTGAGAGTAGATGCTCGCGTGTATACGCACGCGCACGCCGTTCATCTTTGTTTAGGATTGTTAATGTTGTTTTCGAATTAACATGAGAACAATCTATTCCTTATCGGTGGTCTTTCACAATAGTCCCGCCACTAATTGAACAACTAATCCCTACCGATCGATAGTTGGCCCGATAACACCACCGTGAACCGATCTCGAAACGCGTGCACGAAATCGTCAAGGGTGGCTCGGGTCGGGATCTGAAAACTCGTGATACTCGGGTGTCCGAAGTTGAAGTCGGGTCGGGTCGGGAACCCATAAATCTATTACATTTGGGTACAAGAACATAATAAATTTTCGGGTACACCCCCAGAAATGGTAGGACCATTTTTCAACTTGTCTCAGAGTATTGTGCGCGGAACGGAGGAGGATTAATCTGGCGCGTGTTTCCTCGGACGTCGCCAAGCCCGCGAAGAAGCAACGAGGGGACAACGGTCTCCTTCGAAATAATCTCGGTTTCATTGGTCGAACGCAGGGAAACGGAGGATTTTTCGCCACAGAAAAAGAAGTCAACAGTTTCGATTCCGCAAATAATCAAATGAATTTCTCGCGAGGTACTTCGGAAGCCGACGGCGGAAGCGCGAGAGAATTTTTTTCGTCGGTCCCTTGAACTTGGCCTTCGTCCAGTGGACCGCGAGACGGTCATTCGTTTTGACCCGAGCACGGCGGCGATTTCGCAGCGAAACCGCAAGAAAGAAACATCGTCCGTCACCGTCACCTCTCGACCGTTTCTTGTCTGTCTATTGACCTCTCGCGATTAATCGCCGCCGGCAGCATCCCGATTAAGAGCTCCACTTTCTTCCTCCCTTCTTTTCGGTTCAAAGAGGCAGGAACAATCGAGCTCTCGCGCAAAAAGATCGCCTAACCAGCGTGCTGCCTCTTAAACGAACCGTCGAACATCCTGAAAATCCGACTGGCATCGTTGGAAATAAAAGGTACAAGGTGAAACGCGCGAGGTCCGTGCAGCGCGCGTGCGCGAAACTATGAACGTTCGAACTTTTTCGTGCACTCGCGGTCGAAACTTTACTCGCGTCGGTAATATATGCAAATTAATCGTTAAGGTTTCTCCGCTGTGCCGCTCGGAGGATGGAATAAATTACAGATTAAATTATAGATTCACACGGGGGTGGTAATCCGTCGAAGACTCCATCTCGTTAGAATTGACGCGGCCTGTGCACGCGCCTGTTTGAATCTCGAAATTCACCAGGAAACATACAACAATCGACAAACTAACGTACGCTTACGTACCGACGCGTCCTTGAAGCTCGGCTGCACGTTAGCCGAACCGCGCGAGACCCTCTTCGACGAGAGCCACGACGAGAGAATCCGCGAACCACGGAATTATTCGAAATTTTTCACGCACACCCGCCGTTGACGTTCGAAGGTTCCCAGATAGCACCGTACGTCCGTAGGACGTCCGTTTTATGTCCCGTTTACGTCCATACGTTCTATGTCCGTTGCGGATGTCTCTGGGACGTCCGTAGGACCTAAATTTCGGACGTCCCAGGGACATCCGTTTTTTTTTCGTTCTAAGGACATCCGTAGGACTTAAATTTCGGACTTGGAACTTCAATTTTGTATGTCGTTGGAGTACTCGCTTCTTACGCGTGAGATATATTAATACATATGTATATTTGAATTTCCTCATGTATTTCGAATACCTTAATGAAATATATATATTATAATAGTTAAGAACTTAGAGAGCGGATCTTTATGCAAAATAAAAAATTTTTACTTGAGTTGCAACGAATAACAGAAGTAAAATAGGCATTTTTTTCTTAATTAATATGTTTAATAGGTCAAAAATAATCTACTACGTGGGACATCCATCGGACATCCGAGTGCTATCTGGGTTATGGCTTGTCCCCATAAGATCGATTCTACGCGGGCGGATCGGCGTGCAGACGAACTCGAAATCGCTCGCGAACTCTTCGAATCGATTGTAAATAAAACGATTGTAAACGATACACCGTCGTGCTGCACGGCGTTCGACCGCGACACCCCGCGAAACCACCATAACGCTCGAACAGCGAGCACCGGGAATCCCGGAACGGCCGGGCAAAGTTTGAAAATCGGCGCGCGAAACGTCGCACGCACCGGTCCGCGTGCAGTTCGCCGGCCGAAACGCGATAATAATGGGGCAATTTCACTCACCATTTGTTCCAGATAACAATTTCGCTTATCCCAGTGATACTCCTGAAGTTGCAAGGACTCGTAACGTTGTTTTTTACGCAAACGGTGACGCGAGTGTCTCACGACCGATATTGCCACAGCTGGGCCCATCCGGCCATCTTGCCGTATATCAAAACGTGTACTATACTGCGCTGGCGTATTTTGCCGCTCGCCCCTCTCCCTCTTTCACCTCCCCTGTCCCCCCCTAACCGCGTCCGCGGTGCTCTCACGGTAATTGCGTAACCGGCTGAGAGCTGCGAGACACTTTCTGTGTCGCTGTCTCCGTCGCGGCGATTGCACCCCGCCATGCTCCATTTCTCTCTCGCAGGTTCGCCGATGTGCATCGCCGGCGGCGCTACGAACGTTTGGAAAATTTTCGAAGACTCTGTCGTCGGGTCGCGCGGCCGACACGCAACAAGGATGCTACCCGAGCTCGAGTCGCGAGGCGACCGAAACGCCTACGATCGACTCCCTGGGTCGTTCGGACGTTGATCACCTTCGAATTTCTGCCGTTTGCATTTTTCCTCGAACGGATATTCGCATACGAATCTGCTTTGTTATTCTTCGGTGAAAGTTCGAATTTTTCGAATGTTGATACGGTCGCTCGCTGCCGGTGGCGCTACTGTACGGGGTAGTTCGATCGCGCGCCGAAAAATTGCAAAAGTTGCGCATCCGATGAATCAGCGTAGGCCGTAATGCGTGTAAAGATTGTATAAAATTGTTTTATTCAATACTGATAGTAATGAAAAAGGCAATGTTCCACGACGTGCTATTTACATAATATATAACTAACGTATATATATATATATATACAGCGTTCGATCGAACGTGCGAAATAAATTAACTACTACTAAACCAGTCGCTGCCCATTGCTCCGAAAAATGCTGCCGCTCCGGACTTTATAGTGGCGCCCGTGGAGTCGCTTTTCACATTCTCCTTGCCGGTGACTTTTTTCCGCTAAAATAAAAAGAAATTTCGTTAACGATGCATTCATATTTTCTTTTTCTTCCATTCGATCGCAACCATCCACACAGAGACCCGTTAGATCAATCGAGAAAGTAACACGTAAATGTAACTAATAAAAATCAAGAAGAGAAATGCTTCTGTTAGAAATTAGTCAGCTGGAAACTGCCATGCAATGTCGTTCTCTTACCGCAACTCAATGCACGACTCTATCTTATCAGAATGCACTGGAAATCTAAGAGTACATACATAAAAACGAATTTATAAAAAATCACAGTGAAATAATTGTTGAGCATAATGAAGTCGGAAGATGCTGAGCAAAATGCAACCAAGAGCTTGAAATCTTTTGCAATTCTATGTACCTGTAGTTTTTCTGGTATCGTTACGGATACCAATGGCAAACTTCTTGCTGGCGCGGTCACCGTCAAAGATGGAAACCATGGCGCACCGTTGCACAGGGCTAACACTGTGGGCAAATCTGATTTCACGCCCTCCGTATTACTGTATTCGTTTCGCGCTCCCAAAATTGAATGCAGCTGCTCCAAATGAGGCACTAGATTTCCGAGTATAAGCTGAACAACGCCAAATCAATTAAAATCGAAATTTGATAAAGCAAAATAGCGGACAATCTTCTGCGAGTTCTCACCAAAGATCTTTGAACGCTTCTTTTCACGTTGGTATGAATAAACGGATTGAAGACATCGTAATCGAATGGATCTATTTTGGACAATACACTGTCGCAGGCTTCCGCTGATAAATCGGACAAAGTTTTATTTTCACGTGGCACCATTAGCAAGCTCGCATATTTCACGTCGAACAGCACCTGCAACGCTTGTTTCTGGGAAAGATTCGCACCAGAACACGCAGCTACGTAGTAGCTTAATAACTCCACGGCGACGTCGTCAATGATATCGTGAAGCACCTTCCTATATAATTAAAAGACGGATAGAAGAAATTCCATTAGCGAAAGTCGAAGCTCGAAGATGGTTTTTACTTACTTTGGAACGGTGTGCGGAATTATTTTATTTAAATCTTTGCTAACCATAGTTAAAAACTTTTGCAGTTGTATGGATGGCTGATACGGCACCAGGATCTCTGATTTGATCTGTTTGCCCTCCCCAGACTCTTCTTCGATGGTGACTTTTTGCCATTCCGAAATTACCGCGTGTATCCGGTAGCCATCCAATGGTTCTTTCGATATGTATTTCACTCTGTGCTCGCTTATTTTAGCTTTGTACGCGTTAGCCCAAACTGACCACACAGAAGTACTGTCTTCTTTCAGCTTGTCGCAGATCGACTGCCATTTCGCGTTTGTGATAGTCAGTCCGGACACTTTCGAGAGCGTAAAACATTTGTTTAAATTCGAACTGAGGGTTGTCAATGCCAAAAGAAATCTGGCCATCGCAACAGCATTTGTGTCGCGCTGGCCATGTTCGGGTTTCTCATTAACGCACGTGGTCTTCACGAAACCGATAAAGTCCTCGATCATAGCGGAACTGGTCGTTTGTAGGTGTTCCTGGATTTCCGAGCGATCGGAGAACGTATCCGAAATTAACGATATATTCGTGGACAATAAATTGTCTTTGATTGACATGACGCGTTCGGTCTCGTACAAATATTGTTCGAGATCATGAAGCAAAGCTTGTAAGCCTGAGTCAAAGTTCTCGCATAATTTGAGAATATTAGGCGAGTATCCCTTGGTTTTCATCAATAAAGACCTCTTGCCATTGAGTCCGCCATTTTTGGTGAGCTTTTGAGGAATATCGCAGGGAGAATCCTTCCAAATGAACCAGCGCAAATCGTGTTCCGGATATTCAAATTTATCGTTTGTTGCTTTGTTGAGTAACTCCGCTACGTCCGCTTTTAATTTAGCTGTAGTTTCCGTCCATTTATCCCTTATAATATCTAAGAAAGTAATGAGAGTTTTATATTAATGAAGAAAACGATGATTGTATGCTAGACCTACTTTTTGCTCTTTGAGATATGATAGGTTGAAAGAATTCGACCCAAAACGTGATCCTAGGCAAAGACAATTCCTCCCAAATGGAATTCCAATTGTCGGGCAAGTTAATGCTAACTGCCTCTTCACGAACGTAATATAAGCCTTTTATAGATACTATTAGATCCAACAGTTTTGTGACCTCGCGATTGCAAAACTCAGTAACCCATTCCAGCCAGGACTGAACGCTCTTTTGCACATCCGGTAAAAACAAGTTGCCGGTATTATCCTGAACGAATGGTTTATGCTGTTTCGTTACAGATGGCAGAAATTCTTTGAGCAATTCTTGATTCACGTCCAAACGACAAAGTAAAGAATATGCTTCTTGATCCTGAATTTCTGCTATGTATTGTAGAACAAGACCACCCGATTTGTTCTTTGTGTCTAAAATTAACAACCCGCTTAATTATAGAATACTTTATGGACACGATAAATTGAATATAAGATTACTTACTTATAAAACAGGAGTACATCAAATTAACCGTTTGAATTAATATTTTAATGCACAGTTTGATTTTATTCTTAACGCTGTTGTCATTTTCATCCGTGATAACAGACTTAATAGCATGGCTTCGCATGGATATCAACATGTCTAGCAAGTCTGAGAACGAAGTCCCATTTAATAATACGAGCGCAGCTAAACAATTTGCTATACTCTAAAAAAATAATGTCTTTAATAGCACAATCTATAGTATGTATATTCGAACGAATGCTGACCTCTGGTTGCACTTCCAATGACTGCAATATATGATTGCATTCGGTGGTTATAATGTTTTTAAACTGACTAATAACATCCCACTGTTTGGAAACAATCGGGTATTTGTTCGACAAGTCATCGTTTCCTACTTCGAACAGTAAACTATAATTTACATGTTGGGCTACCAAATACAACTGTGTGGCAAATAATAAATTCTTGTTATCGATATTAGTCCAGATATGCTGAGGAATATCCATTAATATTTTTATTTGAATAACAACCGAATTTTTAATTCCTTCCGTATATCTAAAAATGAAATGAACCTTCAAGAAATAATTTAAATAAAACCTTGCATATATAACATATCAGTAGGAAAGGTAACAGACATACCTATCATTCTGATTGTTAGTCGGATTAACTTTAAAACCAATCAGGTACTTCTTCTGCAGTTCCCTGAATTTATCTTCGATACTAACAATTCTTGCGATGACACGTTCAGAAGTTATCTTCATCTTCCCGATTGTGTCAGCAGCCAGGATTAAATCACGATACCTTTCCCTAAAAACATGAAAATTTTCGATTGGTCACCGATTAGTTTAGCAGTAGAAAAATAAGCCTGTAGCAGAAGTTATCGCTTAAACACAATTAATATTTGTAACAGCTATTCAATGTCGTCACGCAAACACGTTGTTAATGTAAAAACGATGAAAGAAAAAACAGATACATTAAACGTTACCCAACAAGAGTTCTAAGCTCGATTTTCTTTCTGTCACTTTCATTTTGAATTTTCTTCTGGATCCCTTCGATTTCTTTGATGGTAAAGTCCTCGAACAATTTGTTAATGTCCAAATCCAAATAATTCGTTGTCGTCATATTTTTGACAAGTTTGTTGTTGCGTGTTCAAAGCCCGGTTGTTCCCACGTAGCACAAAATCAACAGAACCGTATTTTTCGTCATTATCAACTGCACAACATGGAGAACACATTTTCGCATCGCTAGATAACACTACGAGTATGTTCTTTGCAGAAGCGACTTGTAGCATCATCTATAATGGTATATTTGAACTACTTGCCGATTAGTATTCACGCTTTGCTTGTTAGATGGAGCAGTAGTTCGTTTCGATGCTAGCAAATCGTATAGCCTAATTTTTGTTTGTTACTGAATAAAGGTATACATCGCAATTTTTCTATATAATCATTGCATACTCTATCAATTGAAAGGAACTCAATATTAATTAATATCTTTGGAAGCTGTATCTGTTACTGTATATTTCGTAATCAACCATAAACAACGAAGTTCATATGTTGTGACGTTGTGTTTCTTTGGCGTCATTTATCATTATAATAATCATAACTGGAATTTGATAATTGAATTCTATTACTTTCGATTACTTAGTAAATCTAATACAAGTTTATATTTATTTCTCATTGCCTCCTCTAGCGTAACATCATGGACGAAGATGTGCGTACTCTATGGTGTGGGAATTTGAGCGAGAGAGTAACAGAGGAAATTCTTTATGAATTATTCTTACAGGTTTGTGTATTCGAACAGATTCATAACCAATAATTTCACAAATAATTTTACACATTTAAAAAGATTTATATAAATCTAAATTTTAACGCGTTCAACGTCGTATTATTACAAGGACGTTTCTTAAATACTACAATGTTGTAGGGTGGTCCTGTGCAAAGAGTTGTCATTCCTAAAGATCGCGATGGGAGACAGAGAACGTATGGATTTATAACTTATAAACATATTAATTCTGTAGCATATGCTTTGGACCTATTTGATGGTACATTGCTATTTAATCGCCCTATTTGTATAAGCACAAGGAACAACACAGAACCAACACCAAAAACAAACACACAGGATCAGTATCCCAATCCTAACCATCTTCTTCAGTTAGGCCAACAGATGTTGTTAGGAAATAATCCTGCTCATTTGAAAATGGTCATGTTTGGAGCAAATATGTTGCCAAGTACAGGACCTCGTTCTAGACAAGTAGATAATCATCTGTACGATAATAATAGAAGATCCGAACGAGCACATCCTTATCGAAGAGAACCAACTAAAAGTAATCATCATAAAGATCACAGATCTAGAAACACTCATAACAATCACAGATCGAGCGATCACTCTCGAAGAGATTACAAAAATAGTAGACACAATTATCGTTAATATTCTGTAATGTATAAAGCCGGTAGAGATATATTACATAAATCGGAATTTTTAAACTTTAAGTTTATATCTACTAAAAGAATAATTATTTTCACCTATGAAAATATTCACTGTATTTATAATAATCATGTGGTTTGTAACATTTTTGATCATTTGTGTTATGCTCCATACTTTTTTTAAATATGCGCGCAGCTTTTTCGGCAAGCATTAAAACTGCAGCATTAATATTACTGCTCGGCAATGAAGGCAGCACAGATGCATCGATCACATACAGATTTGTTATACCGTAAACTCTATAAGAAATAAGTTTTATCAAATATGGTACCACAAAACATATTGACTAAAGAAAGAAAAGGTAATGAATTACCGAAACTTCTGATCTACGACATTGCCCATTCGACACGTCCCAGCAGGATGATAAGAAGTCAATGTTAAATGTTGTATGTAACATTCCCAATACTTTTTGCTACCAAAATTTTCGTTTTCGCAACCAGGAAAATGTTTTTCATAAATAGATGCACCAACAGATTTCATGGTGTTCGTTTCAACGAGTTTCTTCACAAATTGCAATCCTGTAAAATTGTGTATCATACGTTGCAATCACGTTTCACAGATTTGTACATATATATACTATTAAAATTGAATCAGTCATAGTACCATCGGTAAGACGTGCAATGTCATCTTTATTTGTTAAGTATTTCGGATTAATTAATGGTGGATCAAAAGGATTGGTACTATTTAATTTTACTTCTCCCATACTTTTCGGATGTAATAAAACGGGAGCGATTGTTACAGTATTCTTGTAAGCAAGGGGAGCAAAGTAATCATTATAAATCTATAAAGATCGTATAAAAATTAATATTAAGTTATATCAATAAATAGCTTGTAAAATATGTTATTTATCCATGGAATTTACCTTATCCGATATTCCCAAGGCTTTTCTTAAAACAATTCCTCTATCCTTTGATAATCCTAGTGGCATCACCATTATCTGTAAATCTGGTGCACTTGTTATATTTTTTTCAAAAGAACTATGAAACGTTCCTAAGATTTCAACACCTGCAGATGTCCAAGGACCTAAGTAGCATAAAAAAAAGACGTCTAAGGAAACGTACAATTACAACTGCATAATGGTAATTATCTTTCCTAATTAAGAAGTGTACCTTCTCCATAAAAAAAATAGTTAATAGCAGATGTGAGACTGAAGGTATCAGCCATATTTAAACCTATAGTTTTGTTGATCGTAACTAAATCAATTCCTGTAAGCACATGGTCCACTAAATGCTGACCAACTGGTAAATCTTTGACAATATTTATCTAAAAAGTGAACAGATTAGTGAATCATAAATACAATATAGCTACATACTATATATACAATCAGTCATAGTTTACCTTCAATTCTTCTAAATGTTTTTTTTGGTCCAATTCCGGACAACATTAATATTTTAGGAGTACCAATAGCTCCAGCACTGAGAATAACACCTTGCTTTGCAATAGCTTTAAATACTTTTTTTTTGAGTCATAAATTGCACTCCTACTGCTTTCTTTGATTCCATCAATATCTGTAATTAAATGCTAGTTGCATCATTATAATTCATTAAACAATAGAATTAATACATTTTTCTTTCAACATACTTTCTCAACATGGGCGTGAGCAATAACGGTCATTCTCTTTTGGAAATTTTTTTGCAATAATTTATCAGTACTCCACCGTTTACCATTTTCCATAGACAACTGTGGTTTCATGAAACCTGAATGAATATCATTATCAAACGGTAATACTCGTAGTTAAAACATTTTGTTGATAATAGTAAAATTACCAATGTTTAAGTCCTTGTTAATATTACCAATGGGTTGATGTAACTCTTCTAGTCCTTTCAAGATTATATCGGATAGATTAGTACTCCATTTTAAGATATTTGTACTCATTGGACCACCATTCTGTGCGGTGGGTTCTACACACATTATTCTATTTAAATAATAATAAAAGCTAACAATGAATAATACATTTCTATACTTAATATAATAACCATTAAAATCTGGAAACCAGTCTCTATAATCCAGAGGATGTCCGCGTACATAAAGCATATAGTTTAATCGACTAGTTCCACCAAGAAGTTTACCCATTGGCCACTTGCTTTGCTGAAAAATAAATTCATAATTACACATTGAAATAATCATTTGTATGCTAGAGATAGATTCATCAAATACAATACATTATTGACTAAACCCTTGCAAGCATTCTGTTGTGGTACAGTAGTGTATTGCCAATCATATGGACTATTCTGAATTAAAGGAGCCAAAAGTGGAATATCAAGAAAAGGTGGTGGAACTCCACCAGCCTCGAGCAGCAAGACCTTATATCCATATTCTGTTAATCTTGCAGACAAAGTTGCTCCTGCAGTGCCTGCTCCAACTAGAAAAATATCGTTTAAATTATCCGAATGATTTTTTATATTTTTTGCAAGTCTATATTTTCTACATAAGATAGGTTGATTAAATTGATAACAATATGTAACTTACCAATGATGTAATCGTACACCTGCAAATCATCGACATCGTTAAAAAATTTATACGAAAATATATCGAGAAAATATGTAAACCGAAGATAATTGGAAAATGCAATAGTTGCAATACTAGTTATTGCAAATACAACCAGGTGTTGCAATAAGAGCATTTTAAAATCATGTTAAACATTTGAGGTTATAGTACGAATATCTTATCATGAAATCCTGCATGCTCCTAAAAACTTGTGCAAACGCAATTTCAAATTTATGGGTTAGTGGTTGATTGCGAAAAAATTACAATGTATGCGCAGAAGAAAGGGTAGTTTTCTTGTAAAAGAATATAAAATGTTTTATTCAAAATGCGATTTTGTACATTGTATTCACGGTATAGATTCGGTAGCAACAGCAATTGGCCACGTCACAGGGCCTTTCAATACTATATCATCCAATAAAATCTTAATTTTCATAAATCTTCGTTTGAACTCTAGACCGCAGCCCTTAGATAATCTAAAATCAACAAGTATTTTTCCATCCATTTCAACGATATTCGCTTTGAAAACGAGAGGCACTTTTCTTCTATCTGTGCTTGATATGGTAATCTGTAAAAAAAAACGATTAAATTAACAATTTATAGTACGCGATCATGTTACAACTATTAGTTGAAATATTTATTTTGCAACTTACTGTACGACAATCGTTGATACGACAGGTATAATTCTCACTGTTCATGCAGTTTATTAATCTTTTCACCGTTATCTCCAATGGCGTTTTAACGAAGAATCTAGTCATTCTCCGCACTAAGCGTTGGTAGGTATTTTGCTGCAAATGTATGCATAAATTATAGTCATCGTGTCCGTAATTATATCGATCTTTTTACATAAAAAAAAAAACTGCAAGGAAGTTGCACTACCTGGCTGGCTTGTGTAAGTTGCTTATTTTGTACTTGAGTGCAAACTAATAAGTCTTCTATATGAGCAGGTTGCGAAAATGAGAATCCTGGCTGTTCTTCTAAATTAATTTCTATTGCATTATTTTGTATCCGAGGCAATTCTGGTTGGGATAACGAGGATCTTGTCAAATTCTCATCTTCTAACATGTGCCTTGAATCCGTCTCGTCAGGTCGGATGTATCCTTCTATAATATCAATTAAGAGAAAAGAATACGATTTTAAAATCATTCACATTGTAGAAAGTCAAATGATGTAATAAAGATAGTTCTTTTTTAACACTGGAGAATGTAATTTTTTGATATTTCTATCGGATGCACACGCCAGTGCTCTTTGCTTTGGTAATCTAGCTTTATGATCATTAATTAAAATCATAGAGCTGTATTACCAAAGTAAAGGCAAAAGCTTCGATAATCTTGAAAATTTACAATTTAAATTTATATATGTTTAATAATATAAATTAAGAATGAATAGATCGAATACTTGCAAGTGCATGAAAGAACCTGGGTGTTCTTAGTATCCACTCAGTTAGGCACCAAGCTGCTTTGAGTAATTAAGTATACACTCAGAGATACTTAGTACCTGACCGAGTAAACGCTTATTTCATTGTATCCATGGACGCGCCATAAAAACTGTTACACATATACAAGGCAAACAATATGTTACTACTCGGAACAGGTACATACCTTTTGGGACCATTTTGGTGAACCATCTGTGTTGCTTAATATCTTTTATGGTATATCTGGATGACGCCGAGTGCATAAGAATATTTTTAATCAGAGACAAGGAAGAAGTATCCAACTTTTTCCATGGTGTGTGAGACATGTATTTCCCATTTCTCCATGCCATGTATTCTGGACACTCTGCCAAGGACTGATCCCAAGGCAGTTCTACAGTTCAGATATGGACCAGTTAAAAACTAAGAAATGTAAGTTACTCATTAGCGACCTAAATCATCAGACTAAAAATGACAGTGATCTGCACGTTGTATATAAAGCTTCCATTAATTCATTCCTTTTTTGACTATATTCCAATTTACTGATTTACTTAAACTCGATATTGAAGTCGGATGGACTTACTGATGAAATATTACTATAAATTAACTATAAGCTGTTACTATACACATATATGTCTTCATTAAGATTACCTCCAGTCAATAAAGCAACAAGAATTATACCACACGACCACACATCCGCAGGTTCTGCAAGATAGTTTTGTAATAATACTTCTGGAGCAACGTATGGCAGTGTTCCACATCTTTTTTCTAAGGACCGCTCTTTCCCGTGAAGCCGAAACATTGTTGCCATGCCAAAATCAGAGATTTTTAAATTATTATTTCCATCTAGTAATAAATTTTCTGGTTTCAAATCTCTGTGAGCAACTCCTTTAGAATGTAGGTATTCAACTGCGGAAATTAGCTGTCTGAAATACTTCTGTGCTTCCCATGCTAGCATACCGATGTCAGGTTCTGCTTTAACAAAGAGAGCAACGTTAATACTACCATTTTTTAAACTATCATAGAAAAGCTCTTACTAATCCTCTTACCAATCCTATCAAAAAGTTCTCCACCAGAAGCATATTCTAAGAAAATATATTCCACGGTTGCCTCGCTACGCTTGCCATAATATTGTATAACGTTGGGGTTAGATAGCATACGGTGAATAGCAGTCTCTTTGCGAACGGTTAATCTAGCATCCGGGTGCTTCTCTAAATCTATCATTTTCATGGCAACCGCCTCACCGGTAGATTTGTTTAAGAGTAACTTTACCCTGAAAGGATCGAATCAAATGTTTTAATAAAGTAACAAAAGGTAAGAAAATTAACTGTCGAAGGCTGAGACAGCCTTCTATAAAATGCCTAAAATATAAAAATATCCCGAGCACGGTCAACAAACAACAATGAAGTGAACGTGACATATTTTCACATCGATAAATCCGTATTTGATGCACTCCAAAATTATAAATTATTTATCAGAACGAAAACGGAGTAATCATTGATCGCTTTAAAGCGATACAAAGTAGAAGAATTCTGTAAACGTACTCGCCGTAAGCACCTTCCCCTAAAGTGTGTCCATATAACCAACCGTCCACGAATTCCGTCATCCTGTCTCAGCATACCTTTCCGCGATGGTGGCAAGGATCTTTGTTCCCTAATCAATGCTTGCTCGTCTGCCGGTTACTTAAAATGGTAACTTCGACTGCGGGAAGCGGGATCATTAGAAATAAAGAAAAAAAACACACACAGAAAATCGGCAAGGCAATTAACAACAATTTCGTTTCTCGCAGATGCTTACGTTGAATCTCTTTTTCATAATAACGATCGGCCTTTCGGAGCACGTGGTTTTAATAGCACCGATAAAACATCGTGCTTCCTCTGATGAAACTAACGCTTTCGGTTTCGTTTCGAACGGAATTTCCTCGACAGCTTTCTCCGTATGGTGTTCCGTTTAACAACGTGTCCGCGAGTAAAATAGTTACAGATTAAATTATTCTTTCCTCAACAGACGAAGCATCACTGTTAGGAGAGAAAGTATGAGATGATACGAGTGGTATTCATTTCTATAGACATACGGCAAACTGCGCACACTCTCTCAACATCCTAGGTAGGGATTTGTTACGCTCTTATTGGTCGAACGTGAGCGTTCGAAGAACTTTGAAATCCCTACTTCCTGCATTACGATTTCAAATAATCTCAGGATATATTTATTACTTTTAAAATTCGATTTGACATCAAGCACCACCATTTATATTAATCGTAGATCTTTGATTGATAAAACCGTGTGCCTTGCTTCACTGTGTATTACTTCGAAGTTTCTTTGCTGTTGGTGACTTTGTCTAGTAATATACTTATGGAAACGATATTCGGAGGTAGTTGGTTTTCATTTTCAAAACACACAACAAACAAGTAATTATAAAAGTCCGTTTATTCGGCATTACATTCGCTTTCAAAACATACAGACACGTTACAGGGATGACATTGCGAAGAATGATTACAAAAGACCCTGTCGCTTCAAGTCCTCGTACGTTTTACGATTAACCACGTTTCCAAGAGAATCTTCAAACTCTTCCTCCTGTTCGGGCTGCCAGCGTTCGGCTTGTTTCTGAGCTTTCAGTTTTTCCCATAGAGCTAGGGCGTCTTCTATTTGCGTTACGTTAGCGAAATGAGCGGTATTTGGAATTCCTAGGCAGCGCATTCCGTGCGCGTGTCTCCATTCGGCGAAATGTCTTTGGAAAGCTTTTGGTCCTTTGTACGTGAAGTTTCCACAGATTTCGCAGTTGTAGCTGATATTTAAACCATGCAATTTGTACAGCCAATACGGTATAGGTTTGCCATCCCATCCGAGAGGAAGATTTTTCGGATTATATGGAACTTCGTTGTCATCTTCTTCCTCGGACTCACTAGCGCTGGCTTCCGCGTCGGAATCCCCTCTCTCGCCTTCTGTTCTAGCTTGTTTCCTTTGTACATTCTCTTTTGTGGCAACTCGTTGAGTAGACACCAATTCCGCGAGTCTGTACACTTGTCCTTCCAAACATCCTATCTCCTTTTGCTTCTCGGAATTCCTTCCTTTTCCGTTTTTCCTATTTCTATTACTCTTGGCTAGTAAATTCGGATCCAACGAAGCTTCACCTTTTGTACTGAAGAGTCTCTGAGCTCTCTCCTCGAGGGTACCGCCACATTTTAAACCCAAAGCCATCAGAGCCGATTTTAACCGATCCAAACCAAGAGACGCAAGCTCCTCCCACGAAGAGAAAGCGGACAGTTCCAAATGAGCTCCGACGTGAGTCAGAGCACTGCCAGTTTCCTTCGGCCATCCTGGGAATGTACTGTTCTCCCATTGCGTCTCGAATTCCCTGCTTGCCTCCTGAAGCTCTGCGGTCAAGTCGAGCAATGGTCTAACTCTACTTAAATAGTCCGTTATATATTCTAACAATGATTCTATGTATCTCTGATATTCAGCATTTTTTCTTTCCCTCGGTATATCGAATAAATGATCAAAAGTTGATAAATACGTGATATAGTCTACTTTCTCTATCCCTTTGAGATTAATGTACTTCTCGTAACATTCGTGAAGATCAAGGTACTTTCCATAACCTTCCTCGTCGGTAAATTCGACAAGATTCGAAAGCTCCTCCGTGGGATTTTCTCTCATCTTGGCTAGTTCCTCGAATTCTACGGACATCGGTATACTTATCTCGTTTGGATGTCGTCGATAAAACTCTTTGATCGATTTCAGACGGGAATAAAACTCCGAAAATTCATTTGGACCTGAAAGTGCTTGTACCTGAAAGAAAATGATTTATTTTCAAAAACAATTCAGTAATGAAAATGAAAGCCAGAGATTATAATACCTCCTCTTTCCTTTGCCCATCTTTGTCTTCGTACAAATCTTGCAAATGCAAAGTGCTGTCCATGTATTGATCGAGTAACATTTTCAACCGATGCTCCGAGTTTATGCTTTCTCTGTGTCCCGCTTTCTTGTAAAGCATCTCTTTAACCATTGCGTCCATCAATCTCTCCCTTTCCTCGTGGTAGCGTCGTTGTTGCTCTAATATCGTTTCCATCTTTTAAATCTGAGTGAAAACACCAACTGCGTTATCAGCCTATTTAAGTTGTCATTTGTATAGAGGTTATAATTTATTTAACCATCGACACTAACAAAGAGGAAGTGAGAGTGCACATACTTAAGGTTTTGGTGTCTCCATGATAGCGTTACACCTAGCGGCCTATGCAAACCCTAACTCAAAATGGTGGTCAGAAAATAAAAAACACTATGAAAATACAAAGAGGAAAGATTTATGAGAATATTCTAAATTTTAAAGGTGGGCGATCGCCCTTTGCGATAGATGCGTTTAGATTAAAAAAGAATCGCGAAATCATATCGAATTCGTTTTTTATCCTGTATCATCGCGTATACATAGTCACTCTTTGTATGCTCCTGAGCGTTGCGGGTTGCATAGTCTTCAGGAGACATTTTAGTTACCGTCCGTAACCACCAGGTGGTCGCTGAAATATTCATTTTCATTTTGTTCTCACTCCAGTCATTCCTAATTATATATATATACGAGAGAACAGAACCTACCTCATTTTCTTTTTACAGAGCTTCTACCTTACCCTACCTTATCAAAACTGTTCCAGACTGAAGATAATATAGATCCCTGTAAAAAGAAAATGAGGTAGGTTCTGTTCCAAACTAAAATAGTTGTAGGGGACAGCACTATAATGGGAACGGCCAAAACCGGGGCGTGAGCACTCTCGTATCCTCTTGTATCCTCTCTGGTATATTTAAATTTACATTTCGTCCGTCGCGGTATAAAGTCAAGAAAAAAATTTGATAGTGCTTGAGAGAAAGCATTTTTCAACCCGATTAGGACTGCGAAAACACCCGTGTGTAGAAGTTATTCTATATATAGTGCAATAAATATATTTGAGTATAGTTATCCGAAGAAGTTTATTACGAAACATTCATTAACATGGTATGATGATGTTAAAACGATCGAATAACCTATTTATTTCTATTCGATTTGATTTAAAATCCTTTCCCTCTTCCAGACGAATATGATGGAAGAAATTCAAATGCATTTCAAAACCGAGTTGGACAAGTACAAACAAGTTCAAAGAGGTAGTTCATTTCTCTTTTCAGATATATGAATCGCATTGTTTGTAATAACTTTATATAATTATAATTAACGAACTGCCTGTTATATGTAGATTCTGTTTTTACCAGATTACCAAAAAACATTGAGGCAAAGGCAGCAGCTAGAGGGTCAATTACATGAAAATATTATGGTCAAGAAAGAGTTAGATCTTCTAAAAACAGAAGACGATGTTTTCAAGCTGATAGGACCAGTTCTTATGAAACAGGATTTGGAAGAAGCCAAACAGAATGTTTCCAAGCGCATGGAATATATTTCTTCTGAACTGTAAGCAGATAGAAATTACTATATGCATAAGAGGTTCGACGATATAGTAAAGATTCTTTCTCTTAAAATTTAGGAACCGAGTGGAGGAGTTGATAGTAACTTTAGATAAGAAACAAGATACTCACCGGGAAGCCTTAAAGAAATACGAGCACGTATTCCAGACTCATATGAATCAATCGTAATCAACCAAAGGCATTATGCACTGCATAAGCTACTAAAAAATTACAGTGTCGTCGCTGGTTATGTCAACTTTGCTATTGTGTAATGAGAAAAGATATGTAATTACAGATAGCCCTACCCTCATTTTACAATCAGATAAAAAAATCGAGGAAAACCGCTTGACTACAAGATAAATTATTCTAAAAGAATTACAATTTCATACATATTATTTGTGTACTTGTAAAATGTTTTTTGCATTTAAAATATAAGAAATAAATTCGTAGTCATAACAAAAAAACTACGATTTTCTTTATTAAACATTAGCACCAATCTAATTTCATTTAGTGGAATGCATTGCAATTGCACGTGTGTAAATAGATAAAATCACAAACGACGTATGATAATTACCTAACCTATGAATATGATTATATGTGTATTTATGTAAGGTGCGCATAAATGCAAAAATACTAAACCTAAGTAGATAAAATAAATGTATTTTTGATAATTAAACAAAGACGTATCGACGATTTTTAGGTATATAGTTCGTTAAAACGAATTGTCAATTTATTGGTTATATTAAATATGGCGGCACGTATGTCATCTTCAAGCTACGTGGAATAGAAACGAGGATCATTATATTTTTAATTTAAAAATGCAATAGAATTCATAGTAATACAAGTATTTTTTAACATTTTAATAAAAAGAGCGACAATGTTACTAACATTAAAACCAGATCATAAGAAACATGTACTGCTTCTTACAGATCATGCACCTCAAGGTATGCGTAGTTGTCATTATTTACCGCTGATCTTGTTTGCGTACGAACAATTCGAATGAATTTATTTGTTTTTACAGTTTTACAGGACTTTTGTAAATTGGCCTTGGATTATTTACAGAAGGGGCCAAACATTAAATTGTATAATGCAGCTGCCCGTTAGTGAGATGAAAAATAAATTGTCTAGATGTTTTTAAGGAAGTTTTTTTCAACTCGACTCTTATTACTGTTTCAGAGAAATTGGAGGTCGAAGTGAATGTAATTAAAAATTCAGTGGAAGGACTTGTTAATTTATTATTAGAAAGTTGTAGATACAAAGTAATGCAACGTAATTCGATATCATTGTAAATATTACCTTATTTTAAGATAATCACGATTATATCGTGTTACAGTTGAGTACCAAGGATTTTAGTGATTCTGTAATTGCTTTGGGATTTTCTGAGGAACAAGAAGCAATTCTGAGCAAATTGTATAATGCTAAAAGAGATGAAATATTGGGTGTACTCGCCAATATTGGATTTAAATTGCCAGAATATCACGATATGGAATGGAGATTTGAAGTTCAGGTTGGTCATTATTTAATATTTAATATTTAAATGAATATTTGAACAGTTAATGGAGTACATATTTTTTTTGCAGCTTGCGTCAAGGTCATTATTAAAACAAGTTGCACCCCTCATTACATTGGATTTATCCATTAAGAACCCAGACAAAGAGGAGAGTATCGAGCATGTATTGCTTCAAACAGACCCCAACAATTTGCTACACATTACTCAAGCGTTAGAAGAGGCTCTTCAAGAAGGACGTAGTCAACATATTCGAAGACTTTCAAGAGTGATTAAATGATGTTGATCGTGTAATTATATTTCAAGAAATAAATTATACAAAATGCTCTGTCAAAGAATTTCAAACCATTTGAAATTCTGCACTATACCAGTACATTGTGCGTGCATTTCTCCCTTAAGTTAATAATATAAATTTAATCCATAAAGGTATACGTAATGATTCATGCTGATCAGATTACTGTAAATGATGGCTGACGGTACTTTTCATGCATCAGTTCATATTATTACTTGCACAAGTGATATAAATGCATTTAATAGAACTGTACATGGTTTCATTTGAATATTTTATTGGATGACATTATTGGATCTGATTTTGTGGAACTGGTATAAGAGATGTATGGAGGTCGAGTAGCTGCAGTTGTGCGCGTTCATTTCAATTGTGCATAAGGAATGCACTTTACAAAATTTTCGATGTGTAAATTTAAATATTATTCTTTGTGATCTTTTTTCACAAAATCTCGTTATAACATTGGTTTACAAGTATGTGCTTCGGCGTGGACAATATTATATAATTGTGTCTTTCATTTACAAAGTTATGCATACTTATTTTTAAGATATGGAGATAACTGCTTTAACGAATATTCACAACACGACCACCACCTTATCAATCGGAGCTTTACCTTCACCGAACTTTACGTTAACGACTACTCTCGGACCACAGTTTGCAAGGCAGATAATGCGGTTTAATAATCAAACGGTCGTCAGTAAAGTACCCGAAGAAATGATTCATTTAATCGACACATATTGGTAATCGATAAAAATTTCATTCGAAATACCGGAGGCATCTTATTTTCATCTTATTTTATGTTTAACATAGGTACCGATTTCCACCGTTACACCCGCTATGGCATAAGCTTTTAGGCCTAGTTATGATCATACTGGGGATCATTGGCTGGTGCGGTAACGGTGTAGTAGTTTACGTATTTTTATTGACGCCGTCCATGAGAACACCGAGTAATTTACTCGTAGTCAATTTAGCTTTTTCCGATTTCATAATGATGGGTTTTATGTGCCCTCCAATGGTGGTCTGTTGTTTCTATGAAACTTGGGTTTTGGGTAAGAATAGATGGGCGCGAAACAATTTCATAGAAGAAGTTACAGTTATTAAAACGGTATTCCTCTATCCAGGAACCTTAATGTGCGATATTTACGCGTTGGTTGGTTCACTGTGCGGATGCGCTTCCATTTGGACAATGACAGCCATTGCTTATGACAGATATAATGTTATAGTAAAGGTATATAAACAAGACACCGACAGTGAAAAATAAAGACAGATTCTAAAAAATGGATTATTTGTAGGGGATGTCTGGAACACCTCTGACTATAAAAAGAGCGATAGTCGAAATACTAGCTATATGGACATTTGGCTTGGTATGGGCAATTTTACCTATGGTGGGATGGAATAGGTAACTTATGAATCAGAAAATTACAATATCTTCGCGTACGCTTAACAAAGAAACTTTTTTTAATTAGATACGTCCCAGAAGGTAATATGACTGCCTGCGGAACGGATTATCTCACGTTAGATTGGTCCTCGAAGTCGTACATACTAGTTTACTCGGTGTTCGTCTACTATACACCGCTGTTCACTATTATATACAGCTACTATTTTATCGTATCGGTAAATGCCTAGTAATTGTAATCG
The DNA here is from genome assembly GCA_028454225.1 of Lasioglossum leucozonium. Classification (NCBI taxonomy): domain Eukaryota; kingdom Metazoa; phylum Arthropoda; class Insecta; order Hymenoptera; family Halictidae; genus Lasioglossum; species Lasioglossum leucozonium. The sequence goes on along the minus strand of CM052210.1, from coordinate 13,290,274 downwards.
ATCGAGCATGTTTTATCGCGGCTTTTATTTCAATATTATCTCTGCTTGAAACAGACTGTTGCGGCACACGAGAAAGGAATGAGAGAGCAAGCGAAGAAGATGAACGTTGCATCTCTGAGGTCCGGAGAACAATCGAGCACCAGCGCCGAAGCAAAATTGGCTAAGGTGCTAGCACTTCTCTATCTTCCGTTTGTTTAATTGAAAAATGTTCACGCAAAATTTCTTGCAGGTAGCGTTGACAACGATCTCGTTATGGTTTATAGCATGGACACCCTATCTGGTAATCAACTATATCGGAATATTCAATCGAACGTTGATCACTCCTCTGTTCACTATATGGGGATCTCTGTTCGCGAAGGCCAACGCGATATACAATCCAATCGTTTACGGAATCAGGTACGCGTGCACTGTTCAAACTCCAGGCGTAGGCAGCAAAATAGCCGCGTACTAAAGAGACAATCTACTGTACAGCCACCCGAAGTACAGAGCTGCGTTGAAGGAGAAACTGCCGTTCTTGATATGCGGCTCGACCGATGAATCTGGCGCTGGCGCCGCTGGAGGGGACAAATCTTCGGAAGCTGGAAAATCTTAAAAGGAATCGAGGAACATGTTTTCGTGTATAAAGACGCGCGTTTGTAATCTCGGCGACGAACCACAAACGACAATGAAGAATACGTTGGTCGTTGCTTGCATAATTTATTTGCATTTGTATTTATAAAATTAAGGTACAGATACGACGCTCTTATCGCATCTCACGCCAGTGTGATACGTGCTTACTAAACTAGTAAACATAGAGCAGGCGCCTGCTATACCAAAGTGACCATGTATATTGCTGCGGAATAAACTGTACAAAATTGAAATCGCCGCCCATGTTTCGACGCTACGCGATTCCCATTGTGGTGCAAGTGGGAAACGTCGATATTTGCATGCCGATCATGGGAGGATTAGAAGATTGTCTCATTTATTACCGCATGCTGGAACAATTCCGTATACTGGGTACTCGCGTCGCGAAGCTGGATACGCATGTCCCGGCATTGATGGTGTTGTCCCTCTTTCTTCTCCTTCGATCCCGCGTTATCTCAAGTCGAAGCGTGTCCCCCGTAATTTGTACAAAAATATTTCTTAACACGACGACCGATGCTAATATTTACAAATTCGTGTCTGTAATGAAACTTTCGCGTCATCTTGCATTTTTCCAGCGGTTCGTTAATATTGGACCGGATCGTGGATCTTTCGTTGCGCGGCTCGAGCTCGAATTGAGGCGCGCGTATATCTCACGAGATATATTTTCCGCAGGAACGAGACGGTTTTATGCGTTCGCTTTTTCGCTGTCGGCGACGGTGGTGGTGCCGGAAACGGTGGAGGTCGCGTCCGCCGGTGCTGGATCAGCGGCGCATGCCAGCGATGGGAACCTCTGGAAGAGCGCGGCTCGGTATTTCGGATGGCTGAAATGGTCGAACAAATCAATCGGTAAAGATCAGCGCGAAGTCCTTAATATTTCAGAGCAATCGTAGAACCGTTGCCAACTCTCTCGAGCTCTCAACGATATAGCTACCTGATTCCGTAGACGATCGGGTTATAGACGGCGTTGGCCTTTGCGAACAGGGAGCCCCAGATGGTGAACAGCGGGCTAATCTTGGCGAGATTGAAGATGCCGGCGGAGTTGATCACCAGATACGGTGTCCAAGCCATGAACCACAAGGAGATCGTCATCAGGGCGACCTGAAATCGATCAAGTGTCTCCGTATATATACTGTATACACGCTAATTAATACAGAGCGAATATTATAATACCTTCGCCAGTTTGCATTCGGCGCTGGTGTTCTGATTATCCGATGATCGCAGAGAGGCCACGTTCATCTTTTTCGCTTGTTCGCGCATGTTTTTTCTCGTGAGCGGAGACCGCTTGGATGATGAACCAGTAGCTGTAGATGATGAGGAACAGCGGGAAGAAGTAGACCCAGATGCCGTACATAATGAGATACGACATAGACAAGAAGTCTCTGCTGAAGTAGTCGGTGCCGCAAGCGGTCATGTTACCTTCGGGGACATATCTGAGGACAGAGAACCGCGCGTTTAGCCGTTTAAACGCGTGTATCCAATTTCAGGGGATCGAATGGGAGGAATTACCGGTTCCAACCGAACATGGGGGCGATAGTCCAACCCAAGGAGAAAATCCATATACCCAGTATACGGAGCAATGCTCCGTTAATGGTCAGTGGTTTGCCGGCTAAACCTTTGACGATCACGTTGTATCTATCGAATGCGATGAGCGTCATTGACCATATGGAGCAACATCCCCACAAGGAGCCCAACATCGCGTAAATTTGACAAAACAGAGGTCCTAATACCCAGGTCTCGTAATAGCAATTGATTACCTGTCGGCGCAAAGGAATTACATCGCGTTAATTATTGGACCTGTTACAGTTTCAGAGTCCGGACGGACTGGCTCGGTTGTTTACCATAGGCGGAGACATGGTGAACATCATGCCGAAGTCACTGATGGCCAAGTTGATGACGAACAGGTTGCTCGGGGTGCGAAGACTCTTCGTCGAGAGGAAAATGTAGACGACCATGCCATTCCCGGACACGGAAATTAAACCAAGCACCCCGATCACGAAGCCGAGAATCCCGTGCCACATCGGGTTCAGCGGCGGGAACTGGTACCAGTGAGGGTCGATCAGGTGTAACATGTCTGGCGGCACCTTGTCCACTACCGTCTGGTTACTGAACCTGGCACCAGCGACCGGGCCTCCCCATGAGTAGGCATCAAAGCTGGGCCCCGAAACGACAGACATTCTAAGATCTGAAATCAAACGCCAAAGGTAATAATCGGCAAATTATCACAGGTTTTCACCGGTCGCGGAAACTATCGCCCCATCGTAAAGCACATTTCGAGCACGCGACTAACGTAGAATACGATACGTTTTCAGACCCTCGATCAACTACCCGTGCAAATCGCAAAATTGAACGTAGCGGAGGAACGCGCCAAGGAGTTGCGTTCTTGTTACGAGAGATCATTCGGGAAGATCCGTGGAAGGAACCGAACGGACGTCGGAGCGGTCGTCGTGGCAGCGGCTCACCTTTCGGTTACTTGGAGAAAAACGTGCTAAAACGAACTAATCCAAGTACGCGTCTCGGGTTGATTTCGCCTGGGCAACGCGAATGTTGGGAGTTGAACAGTAGGATGTGTTGTTGTTAAGTCCACTGTTGGATGCGGCTCGTGTCAGCGCCGTTCGACTTCCGTTTAAATATGCACCGGCGTGTTGGCCCGACCCTGTCATATGTACCCTTGCGACTCGTTTCCTATATGTTGTCGTGATCTAAGTCGACAAACAGTCTTAAGACGGTCTTTATTAAGTTAACGAGGATTTAAGAATACCTTGGCGTATCCTCAGTCCCGCACACAGAAGCCTTACCAAGGCTAAAATAAGAATCTAACACGGCGAAGATCACCTCTATCCTTTGATTCTCCGACATCTTTACACGTTGCTTTACACCCGACTGTCCGTCACCGTATCTTCGAATTATCTTTGCCTTCGCTCATTCATCCGTTCGTACGTATTCCGCTTTTCGCGAAACACATACGTAGTCACTTTCATCCTTTTCCCTTTTCATGTTGGTTCCTGTCCGAACAAGTTTATATATAACAGAGCTGCGTGTATACCCGTGATTTCGGCGTCTTCGTAGCTTCTATTCGGGTTTAAACTTTAATATGGTTTCATGCCGTAAGGAGCTTATTATAATAGCGCATGTTTTCCTCATTCAGTTCTCTTGAATCTTTCGATAGCCGCCACCTACGAATTTTTTAAACGCGTAACAACAGCGTTCGGCAAAAGTTGTTTCAAGTAACGAATGAAAAGATGATAAGATCGATTATTTTTTTAATCGTTTGGCTGCTCCTTACTTTAGGTAAACAGAAGCTGCCTCAAGACTAGTCGAAGAATTCCAGAAACCGTACTACATCTTCTTTCCCGCGCGAAACTATCTACTTTCAACTATTCGCAAATAGCGACAAGAATCGTTTGCCTTGTACACTCTAAATTTAGCGCTATTCCTCGTAGCAGCAAAATGCCCAAATTGTTAGCTAAAAGATACCGACAGATCGACATCTTGACAAAATTCTACATTATCGGCATACTCCACGATGTAGAATTCTATTTTATCGACGTGCGCCACAACCTTAGCATGGTAAGAAAGAGGCAGAAAAATCTCGGGCGTGAACGCTCTCGTATCATCTCTGTCTATGCATTAGGGTAACGAAAATTTGGCGGTTCATGGATAAATACTTAGTACTGTGTTCATTGTTATTGTCTTTCTTGTTTCGCAAATTATTTATATATACCGGCGTCTCATTTCATTTATGTCACGTAACGAATTGTTTATAAAGACGGCATTAATAATATTTTAAGATGCACTGTGCGATATAAATGTGTAAATACATATATTTATTTAGAAGAGAATTGCGATGACTACGAAAATAAATAAATATTCAGATAATCAAATACTCGCTGCCCTTGATGCACAATCCGATTCCGATTCGAGAGGCGAAACTAAACAGGCTGCGAATAAATCGCATAGAAAACGATCTTCGCAATTACAGACTAAAGCAAAGAACAATGAAATCGTGACTTCCGATGTGGAGAATGCATTTCAAAGTGTTCGTTGCACGTTACAAAAAAATCGTATTTTACGAGACGAGAATGTGCCGCTTAAAATTAGATTAAGACGATCCACGGAGCAGAGTTTGTACAAAATTGATACCAATTCCGAGCGTGACTTAAGTACGTGTAAAATGAAAGGTAAGCTAGGGTCGAAACAGAGTAGAAGGAGTTGTTTGGACGTAGGAAGCGATAGTTCTCGTAACGACAGTAAAAGCGATTCTGGGTTTACCAAAGGAAAAAGGGAAATAAACAGTTTAGGAATCGGCGGGCAAGAAATATTAACCGAAGGTAGAATTAGAAGACCACCCCTAAGACTTTCTTCCTATGATTGTTGTTCATTTGATTTCTTGAATAATGTAGATGCTGCTCGAGTAAATTCTCCGTCCTGTAGAAGCAGAAAGGATGTTAATAAGGACACAGTGCTTGAAGACATGTACCGCCTTGAAACCTACCCAGAAGAAAAAAACAAAAGATTAAAAGAAACCAAAAATAGTAGGATCATCAAAAGGAACCGTCTTCCTTCTCTAAATGATAACGACACCGATAGCAGTACAGAAATTAAAACAGTAAAAACCAAATCAATGAGAAAGTCCAACGAATTGAAAAATATTGCAAATGGTAAGATAAATGATGTTGTGGCCAGAAAGGAAGTTACGAAAGAGGTGAAATTACCTGATACACCGAGCAGGACCAGCAGACGGAAAAGCACGATTGCCAAAGATACTCGGAAAAGTCATCATGAATTGTTGGCTGATTTTTATGAGCGTGCCAAAAACTCGTCAGAAATTATAGCCACTCCTACTGGAAGGGACAAACAAAAGAGAGTAAATTCTGAGGGTAAGCAAAGAAGCGCGCGGTCCGATGAGGAGGAAAACTCATTGGCTGACATGTGTAAACGTGTTAAAATTTCCTCCGCAAAGAAAAAAAGCTACCACGCCGCAAAAGAATAGTAGTATAAGGAGAAATATCGAAGCGCAACTAGACGGAGTTCTACCGAGCACCCCTAAATCGCGTTCGTTGAAACCTAACAATTTAACACCCTCGATTGGAAAAAGACACGGCGCCTTATTAAAACCAGGTACACCCTTACAGGAGGCCAGATCGAGACTGCACGTTAGCGCAGTGCCAAAGTCTTTACCTTGCAGAGAAGAGGAATTCAATAATATTTTTACATTTCTCAAAGGAAAATTAGAGGACAAGAATGGAGGGTATGTATCGGTAAAGAAAATTCTATCGTGTAAATCACAATTTTATAAAACTATAAGAATGAATTAATATTTTTTAAAGGTGTATATACATAAGTGGAGTACCAGGGACTGGAAAGACTGCAACTGTAAACGAGGCTGTGAGATGCTTGCAAAAATTGATAATCAAAGGCCAATTGGATAACTTTGATTATGTTGCTATTAATGGAATGAAATTAACAGAACCAAGACAGTCTTACGTGCAAATTCTGAAACAACTGGATGGTAGAACCGTTACCTGGGAGCAAGCTTATCGTATACTCGAGCAGAGGTTTCAAAGGTCCAGTTCTCAAATGACGTTGCTTCTTGTGGACGAAGTATGATTTACTTTTAACAGTTCCACCAATTTAATCGATGTCCAAGCGATTCAGTCATTAATTGTTTTTGCAGCTCGACTTTTTGTGCACGAAGCGCCAGGATGTCGTATACAATCTATTAGATTGGCCAACAAAGACAACGGCACAGCTGATCGTAGTGACCATTGCTAACACCATGGACTTGCCCGAAAGAGTGTTGATGGGTCGCGTTACGTCGCGGTTGGGCCTTACGCGATTAACATTTCAACCGTACAATTACAAACAGTTGCAAGAAATCGTAATGTCCAGATTGAAAGACTTCAACGGTTTCAGGAGCGAAGCTATACAACTTGTTGCACGGTATCGTCGCGATTGAATTCAATAAAATTCCATTGTGAAATTCAAATCGCTGTTGCTCAGAAAAATGTTCTGTTACAGAAAAGTTTCTGCCGTATCTGGAGACGCTAGGAGAGCATTGGATATCTGTCGTCGCGCAATGGAGATCGCGGAGTCGCGAGAAGCTGAAGCGATATCCCTTCAAGACGTCACTGTGGCTGTGTCCGAAATGATCGCATCCGCAAAAGTTCAGGCCATAAAGTGTTGCTCGAAAATGGAGCAGGTGTTTTTACAAGCGATATCCGCGGAGGTAACGCGAACATCCATCGAGGAAGTATACTTCAAAGATGCGTACAGACAGCTCGAGGCGCTGTGCTCCTTCGATGGTCAGTTTATTTTTGGGTAACCACAGCGTGTTTAAATATTTCCTCAAAATAATGCATTCGATTTTGCGTTACAGGCATCAAAATTCCGACCGTAACGGAAACGCTCGCAATTTGTGGAAGATTAGGTGCAAACAGATTGTTGATATGCGAGCACGCGAGAAACGACATATACCAGAAAATATTATTAAACGTCTCCACGGACGACATTCATTACGCAATTCAAGAATTGGACTCGAAATTGAAATAACTAAATTACGATTATATTTTTAGTAGATACACGTGGGCATTCCGATATGCACGTCCGCATGTATTCTTGACAGTGCCTTAATGCGTTGAACGACATTACTAATATCATGTATGTACTTTTTATTATGTATTAATTTATTCATTAAATTTTATATCGTTAACATTTCCTCTTAGACGAACCGATAATACATTGTAATACCGTGCCTTCCTCGAACGATAACGTGCCTTTTAACTTTCGCCAGTTTTTGCCATCGATACAAATATATATATATGTATGTCTGTCATAATTTAACGAATTACGTAAGTCAAGGATCTTATCTGAGACTTTTCTGTACTATTAATAAACAATCGTTAAGCGAATTCTAAATCGAGCCAGTGTCTAGTCAGAGTCGAAAACGTGTGGACCACGTCCGAAAGTTACCCGTTCGCCGACAGAGTTATGGGCGACGAAAATATTGAGGAGACGGTTCTCGCGCTCTACAATCAAGGAAGATGGGAAGATATCGTTAACGTTAATTGTAGTTTGAATAAATTTGAAAAATGCCGATTATTCTGGGTTCTGCCGACCATGAACGATCTACGCTGGGTCAAGAAATTAATTGACGAACACGACGCGGTTGGATTAACGAGCGTGGGCTGCGGGACTGGATTGTTCGAGTGGTTGTTTCAAATGTATTCTGGTAAATTCAATTAATTCTCACGCAGGACGAGTACACGTAAGGAACTGGTGCTATAATGTATCGACGCCTCTTTTTCAAGGATTGGAGGTTGCCGGTATAGAATTGGATCGGTCATGGTGGTGCAGCAAGTATTCTCCACCTTTGTTTCTGAACAACGTGTCGTTTATTAACGGAGGTAACGCGACAAATGTATGCCTGCCGGAGAACCATGCCCTTCTCTTTTGTTATTTTAACAACGGACCGGCGTTTCGCAAGTACGTCGATAATTTCAAGGGGGAATTAATTTTCGTCATCGGCCCTGAAGAGAATCAACAACGTTGGACCGACCCGATGCCATTCGACGAGAAGTTTCGTGAATTCGGTTGGATGCTGTTAGGCAAGAGAAAGATCGAACGAACGAACGATTACGTTACGGCCTACGGTAGATGTAATTTTGAAAAATCGCGCGTTTGGAAGAAACGAGGATCGACAGCGCGTTGTGCGACTATCGAATCGGCGGAAAGTATCGCGTCGCAGTCGCAGATCGATTCAGATTCAGAGCGATATAGATAGTCGTGTAAATACTTATTTAGTTGTTTTATTTGAACGTCAATGCTGGTGTTTATATCGTTGTCCTTACAATATATGTTTAAATAACCGGATCATAATTTGAGTAATATGTCGACGGAAATGGATCAGAGTTCCTTGGTGGACAAAGACGAGAGGAACAAGACGAAAGTTTACTGCACATTTTGCCCCTCGAAAATGCTGAATGCAGGTGCAGCCCGGCTAGTAAACATAGAGGTGATCGATTCTCAGTTTAATACATAACGCTGTTAAAAAAAAAAAACGAAAAGAGGGGATAAAAGGATTCGCTGATCGATCGTATAAATAGCTATGAAACATTTTCAAGCATCGCACGGCTCTGTTCGTGCATTTAGGTTTTTCACGACACTGTGGAACCTAACCTGAAAGTTTGTTTACTTTACTGTTAGACCGCAGAGACTCGTGTATTCGTAGCGTCTCATGATCTGAAAAATTCGGCAAAATAAAGCTTTTAACGCAGTTCGACAGTATACGCTACGTAAAAGCCGTAGTTACTGTAATTAAATTTGATTCTAGTTTAATCTGCCATACGTGCAAAGGAAAGGAGAAGGCGAAGCCGATCAACAAGAACTTGTAACGGACCACTGGCTGGTGGAGGACATGTACACGTTCGAGAATATCGGGGTCTCCCACACTGTGGACAATGTGAAATATTTGGCTTGCGCAGACTGTGAAAGAGGTCCCGTTGGCTGGCACGATTTGTCCACGAAAAAGTCATACATCTCGTTGAGCAGAGTGAAACACGAATGATTTGTAAATAAAGGTCTTTTACGATTTTATACGATTCATGGTCCACTTTTCTTTTCTAGAATAATTAATTGGAGACAAACGGTCGGAGAGAGAGAGAGAGAGAGAGAGAAAGGCAGAAAGCATGGAGACGGAATGCACGTTACTGTTTAAATTGATAGTTTAATATTTAATCACGTACGTTACAAACACAGCCGGATAAATCAGATAATCAATCGTCGTTACGATATAATAATCAGTAAGATTACGCTTACGATTAGAAATTATTTATCAATGTAATTAATACGTATGCAGTTTTGTGAATCAATTTCATTGCAATGCATCGATCATGATAGCGCGATTGCTTTTTGATCGCGAAACGTTTATACGCAGTGCATATCGGTATAATTAATTATCATTATCATCATTATTATAATATTTTTATTATTATTATTTTTATTATTATTATATGTAATGTGTTTACACGCGTGGTTACCTACGTGTATTTACTTATACATATGTATATGTATTTGTATATGCGTATAAATGAATGCCTTTCCGAAAAAAACGTGATATTTATCGGTATTTTGAATTTTGCGTCTTCGATGTATTGAAGAAGAGAACGTACATAGGAAAACGATCTTTCCTTTCGAAGCCTCATTGTACATCACGGTTGGCTGCTCTTCGATACAGACGGTGATAACGTTTCTTCTCTTCGAATTGATGTCTTTTTTTTTTTGTTTTTTAATTATTTTTTCTTTGTTCACAGCTTCAGCTCCTCCAAGACAAATCTTTTTCTTCTTTTATTTAGGGACATCGAATCGTTTCGTCGCAGCGGAAAGAATTCTAGTTGCATACATACAAACATATATATATGCGCGCGCACACACAGACGTGTGTTATGGGTTTCGCGTAAAGCATCATTTTCTTCTTCTTCTTACTCTTCATCTTCTTTCATCTTCATGTCCGTCTTCACCTTTCCCTTCACCAGAGAAAGTTAACCGTATCTATTTTATTAAATAGGTTCCTCGATTTGCCTTAAGTATTGCAAAAATAGTCGCGCGTTCGTTCCTAGCCGTGTCGCAACGGCTGTTAATAACATCACAGCATTATCATTCTTTTTTTCTCTATCGCGTTCCCTCTTTCTCATCGACGAGACACATTTCTCGCGGTGCCACCGTTCGATACACGTTCACACGTTTCGTCGTCATCGTTGAAACGGATAATAAAAACAGCAAAGAGATATATAAATCCGATGATTAGGTATAAATCCGGTGAATCTAATAAATTCTTGAATATTTACCAAATTAACCGGCCCTGACTAACACCGATCTAATTCAGTCCTAACCCAGACCAAATTTAGTGGTGATTACATATAATAATCGGTAATTATACATAATAACCAGATTAATAACATATATACCATTAAATTTGGTCTGGGTTAGGTCCGGGTAAATTGTTAATTTATTTTATCAATTTATCTCGCCGATCAATTTGTTAAATATTCAAGAATTTATCACATTTGCCGGATTTATACCGGTGATTGTACATAATCACCGATTTATCACATTTATCGTAACATATGTATATTCAAAGGATCGAAGATGATACATATACATCGACGTAATATTTTTAGCTCGTAGAGATTACGCAGAAAATTTTGATTTTGATTTCGCGCGAATCGGCGACGACAACGATCGCATCTCCGGCTACGATCAGAGTACAATGAACAACGCGTATCTATACATATGCATATCTCTGCCTAATAAACAAACAACCGGTCGACGAACGGCAACGGTGAATTTGTGTATCGGATCGGCTCGCGGTTAACAATAGTTGAGAGTTGGGCTTCCGTCGTCCCGGTAGCGCTCGCGAGATTTCCGTTAATCGTGGTCTTTTTCCGGCGACCGCGAGACACGACGAGCGTGAACACCGAACGCCGTTCTTCTCGCTCCGATTTTCACTAGTTTCCCTATCATTCTTATTGTTATAAGACGCAATTAGAAACGAAGCTTCATCGTAGGCGCGTGTAGGCAACGGCTACGGCAACACCAACACCATTCGCACGCTCTCTATCGCGCGCGCGCGCCCACTTACACTCGTCTCTAATCTCTCGCTTTGTAAGCGAGAGCCTCTGTGTGCTTGATTCTTACCCTTACGTTTCTGGACACAGTCGAAAAAGGTACAAAAATAACCAGAATCAAATCGGAGATAGACTGGAAAATATACAGGGTGCGCCAAAGCGTACGGATTTTGGAACACTCTGTAATACACGCGGACTCTCGTTCTACGCAGCGAGAGAGAGAAAAAGAGCTCGAACGATTTATTGCAATTCTCCCACCCTATAAAACCGATTTACTTTAACCCCCTTCCCCCTAACAACCATCATTCGACGCGAGTACCGTTCGAACGCTTTCGTTTCTCTCGCTGTCTTTGCTGTTTTACCACGAGACAACTCGCGGTGCTTGGAGAATCGGCTGGCTTATGAACTGCGCTGGTTCCGAACGGTTCCACCGAGGTTGCTTTGTAAATGGCACATCGAATCGCTTTGTCTCTCGTTTCCCGGGTTCGTTTCCCGGCCGGGCGAGAAAGCGAAAGCTCAAGCGTTTAAGCGTAATCGTAATCGTAATCAAACCCGTCGAAGCGAACGCAAAAATTGTGCTGCGGCGGATGGATCTCTCGTTATTTGTTTCTTTTTTTTTTTTTCATCTTCGATAGAGGATCTTTTGGTATTATCGATCCGACCGGATCCGCGTCGCTCTGCGCGGACAACAACGATCGACACCGAAGCCGATTTCCGGTTCCAAGCCACCGGAAAAGAAGATCGTAGGTACGCGACGCTCTAAATGTATTGTATCGCAAAGGCTCGCTCGTGTAGCGTATTTTATGTATTCGGTATTCGGCAACGCTTGTCGGTTCGTTCGTTCGTTCGTTTCGTAGTTTCCCCGGATTATGCGCTGGATCGCGAATCATTTGTTCCCGTTATTACAAGAATTTCATCGATTCGCCGGGCACCTGGGGATCGACGCGAAACGAAAGGCGAACGCCGCTTTTGGGAAAGTATCGCGCGAGTGCAGCTAATCGTACGACACTAAACATTTAGGTCTTGGTCCGTGGAGTATTAAACGTTAACAAGATTAATTTAATTTTATCACCCCCTCCGCTTCCCCTATCACCTAAAACGACAACGTGTTTCGGTCGACGCGACGCGACGCGACGCGACACGCGACGCGTTATAAAACGTGTATCATGTAGTTAAGTGTGATCTGGTTACAGGTGGTACGTATGAGTATGCGATTAGTCTGTTCTCGATGAAATCGTCGTGTCCTCCTCCACTCTTGCGTTCCGCACGGCGATTTATTACCGTTTTTTTTTTTGTTCTTTCCTTCTTTCTCTACGTGTATTTGGTATTCGTTGTGTCGATTACGCGCCTATGTACACCGTCGGTTATACTCGGCGTTCGATTCGGCGCCGCGATACAACAGAAAGCTTGTCTCTAACACGGTGCGTATCCGTGTGTGCTCGACATTCGCTTGACGCACGACTATACTCGCTACGGTCCTAATCGTAATCGTTAAATACAATAAATACAATACCGAAGAGCACGGCACGCGCTGCTCGCTCGCGGTCCCGCGAAAACTTCTCCGCTCGCTCGCGTACCGTAGACACAGCGACGCGTAACGACCGTTGCGCCGGAACTGAAACGTTCGAAGCCGACGCGATTGTTCACAGTAATTTCTCCGGTCTTCGGTCGGTCGTTCGAACGCATCCTGTAAACAGCACCGTCGGGAGAAGTTTCGTCGATGAACAGGAGCGAGATACGGCTCTCTCGAGCAGCCCGAACCTTTCTCTCCGTTTGTGCGAACGAGTTCGCTACCAGCCGCCATTATTGTATCCTCGCGCGATGAAAATCGAACGAATTCAACCATGTTCGAGGATGTAGCTTTTGTCTAGGAGAGTATTCGGTTCCGCGGGAGTACTAACGACCGATACACGCATCCGTTTTTCTAACGTGCGGCGACCGCGCCGGCAGAACAACGGACGCGCACGTCGACTGATATGCGAGAATGTAAAGACGATCGTGTACGCGAAATATGTGCAGCGCCTAATTGAATCCACAGCACTTCAGACCGCAACTATGGTACGGTCGCCGCGCGTTAAAACAACGGACGCGTGCAGCGGGCCTAACAACAAGGAACGCTTGCGAATGCTGGTAGCGAACGCCGCGACGCGAACGCGAGAACGTCGACGTGTTCGCGGAGTATGGTCGAGAATACGCGTCGCGTCGGTTTTGGTCTGCGATCGATGTATTGCTGATTTCTTTGTTTTTTTTTTCTAGAGCGAACTTGGCCCGCGGCGCATCTTGGCCGCGTCTTCCCCTCCGGTCTAATCCCTTCGGACGACCGGCGATAACGACTATGCTTAAAAAGTAGCGATAACACGGTAGTAGCGGTATCGAGTAGGTAATACAGTGGTAATAATAGTTACTTCCCCTTAGCTTTAACGGTAGCAGAAGTAGTACTGGTAACAGTAATGGTAATAGTAATTTAGTAATAGTAACAGTAGTGGTAGTAATAGTAACAGTAGCGATGGTGGTGGTGGTGTTGGTGGTGTTGGTAGTAGTAGTAGTAGTAGTAGTAGTAGTAGTAGTAATAGTAATATTAATAATAGAGTAGTAGCAGTAGTAGTGGTAGTAGTAATAATAACGACGTCGACAGTGTCGGGCATTTACAAGATCTCTAAAGGTACACGGATTACTGCGGAAAAACGCGGAACATTTTGCCTTTCTCCCTCTCTCTCTCTCTCCGGTTACGTCGTGAGGTATTCTTTGATCGTTCTCAAATTATATATCCTCTTCTCCTGGTTTCCTCTCTCCGCGTTCCTTCGGGATTCGCAGCGTGTTGACCCCGACAACGTTTCATGTTTCGTAATTACTTTCAATGTTGCGATTGAACCGGGCGAAGCCGCAACTGTTCCCGCTCTCTCTTTCTCTCGTCGTCCGGCATATTTGTCTATATTCGTTTCCGGTTTGGTTTCGGTTTTCGGATTGCTATGTCGCGCCACCGATAATAAGTCGTCTCTTCCCGCGCGTCGGAAGAGCGTGAAGCGCGGCGCTTCGTTGGACCTAATCGCAAGCTTTACCCGTAATACGTTTATTTCCCCCCTGAATAGTCGTGTCGCGTTTTCGCTTCGTTTCGAGCGGAAACGACGATACTCGGTCGAAACCGAGATTTTTGTTCTTCATTTTTTTTTCTCCTCGTTTATTTTCCACTTTGTCTCTCACTCTCTCTCTCTCTCTCGATCGCCTACGTAGGATACAAATCTTTTTAAAAGCTACACGTCTGCGCAAAAGCTACCCTGAACGATCGAGAAAAGGAAATTATATGTATATACATATATGCATCTATATATGTATATATATATATATAAATAAATTATGTATATGTTAATTGTATATCCACCGTATGTATGTACGTATACGCGATATAATCTACCGAAAAGCTTTGATGGAACGACGATTGATTAACCAAAATTGTTATATGTATACATATATATACATATAAACGATACCGTATATGTATGCGTATATATACATATAGTTTATTTCTTTTTGTACAGCGGAATTGTATGCTTCGCAGCCCTGCCCTCCCCTCAGGTTTCTCCTTTTTCTTTTTTCTTTTTCTTCAAAAGCGAACGTCTTTTCTCTTCTCGCAGTTGCTCGTCGTTCTGCTCTCTCTCCGTTCTCTTTCCCGAGCTATCCCCTCTTTTTCTTTTCTCCAATGTTACATGCAGAATTTTTATCGGTTCTTTTTTTTCTGTTCTTTTCTCGCTTAAACGTCTACACGAATACAGAGCTTAAGAATCCTCGCGATCGCGTCGAGCTCGCCGCGAATGTCGTTTACAATCGATAACAAGATTACCGAAAGAAAGAAAGAAAACGAAATGAAAGAGGTCGATCGTTAAGTAAAAGGCGAATCACGAGTTAGCGATTTCATGGACGACACTTGCATCGACCTTACCCCTAGAATTCTTACGTCTGTGGGATTATACGAGAGTAAGTGTTAAACACGTTGTTTTCCCTTAAATATACGAAGATTTGATTCGTTCAGCTAATTTGTCAGAGAAGCGTCTTCGAATTAGCGGGCGTGACTATCCGACAAGAGAAGAAAAGAAGTAAAGAAATCGAGCGTGTGTGTATGTATTTGTATTTATGTGTGTCTGTGCGCGCGTATGTCTCACTTTCTGTTTTTCCCCAACACATTTTCATCTTTCCTCGTTACGCGTTCCGTGTCTGTTCGTGTTCAGAGTGTACATGTTTGCGTGGGTTCGTCGTCGATCGGTCGCTGGATCGAACTTGTCGGGAAATGGTGCTCTTAACCGTAATCGCGTGTAGTGAGTAAAGACGAGGAAAAGGCTAATCCACCGATACGATGCGAGAGTTTGTCCGTCCTCTCCCGTCCGCGTTCTCTCCCGGTCACAGATTTCCCGCGATCCTCTTCTCTTCGCTTCTCTCCTCTTCTCTCTTCTGTACAAGCGCGCGGCCGTCGAGAGCCGCGCGAAACACGCGGACTGTCTCTCCCGTCCCTCTCCCGTCGATTCGACGATCGGTGCCTCCCCCGGTGCCGCTCTACGAGGTGCCCTTATAGTGGATGAAGAAAAAGGTGAGGAACATGAAATAGGCGACCGGGAAGGTGATTCTCGCTATCACGTCGATCGTCTTCGCCACGCGGATCGGATGCGGCGGCTCCTTTTTTTCTCAGCTGCAACAGAGACACACGACACACCACTGACAATCGTCACGGTCAACGACTATTCGAGAATGCTCCCTTCGGCCACTTCGTTAACGTTCCAATCAGGGCGGCGGACTCGTTTCCAGAATCGCATGGTTCCAGGACGCGCGCCTCGTCAAAGATCGGGTTTTCTCGGTGCTCGAAAACGCTATCGCCCCCCGAAAGTCCCATCTTTTTTTTTCGTTTGCATTATTCGGTGGCACGATAGCTGCACGAAGATAGCTGTACCGAATAAATACCACATAATGGAAACTGCGCCTCGTAAACGAAAAAAAGATAGGACTTTTTCATATTTTATCCGTTTTTAACTACTGAAAAAACCCCATTTCTTTATTATTATTATTGCAATTCTGGAAAAGCGAGTCTACTCGTTTAACGGTCCGGAAGTATTTCAAGTACTGTCGCTCCGTTTTGTTTTCTATTGAATATTCTACACTGTGTGTTCAGTTTTCAACACGATCCATGTCCCAACAATATGTAAATAGTAAAAGTGATAAAACGAGTAAAATGATTTTAGCCGCCATATAAGCGGCATTTGTCCGTTAACGCTAAACAATTATTTTGGGATTTTAAATTACTTTAGAATATTATGTTCGTTTATCTAAAACGGTAAAATTAAGTATCATCTTAGACTGCACGGTAATTTCGGGGACCGAACGAGCTACCCCGATGAACGGAGAATAGTTAGGGGAGGGGGGTAGGGGATGATGATAGACGGTAGATGGGGGAGGATTAGTGGCGACGATGCGTACCGATCTCCGCCCATCGGGATCCGCTGGATGTTTCGAGGTTGACGGTAGACTAGGTAATTAACATACCTCGGCGGTGCACCCGTTGGTGGCCGTATGCGTGCAGGGATTAGGTCCACAGTTGGTGCAGGTCACGATCTCGTTCGGGCCTGTCGTAGCTCCTGGTGGCGGACCGCCCTCTCGCTTCTTTTTACCCTGCGACAGGGTCTCCGTGGAAGAATCTTATAGCGTTACGGTGTGATTCGTGTGTAAACAACGATCCATTCTTCGACCGACACCTCTCACCGTCCACCCACGCCTCGCTCCCTTCTCTTTTCTCCGTTTTTCCTCGGTCACGATCGTGGCTCGATCGACAAAAACAAAAATCGGTACGAAACACGAGACGAAAGTTGTTGCCGCGGCGTTTCCCTGCGGCATCCTTCGAGACACACGACAAGCGTACAAAATGTAAAAGCGTGGCATGGAGGCGCTTCGATCGTTTGGCGGACAAGCTTGCACGTACAGGCGGCGTGAGAAAAATTCCGGAGATCGGACCGCGGAATTCGTCGAAAAGTGAATCGTTGTTTCTCACTTAATTAAATGGTACACGGATCAAAGTATATCGGTCAGACCAACACTTTCGTGCCTCTGCGTGTACGTATAACTTACGAATTGTACATGCCGTATAACATCTACCGCCGTATCGCGTCGTCGCGCATCGAACTCGAGAGAGCGCGTCGATGTCGCTGTAACGGATCGATTCGGTTGCCGCTCGACTTCGATGCATGCGAACACCGATCGTCCCCTCTTTTTTTCCAACAACTGTACAGAATCTGTGCGTCGTCGTCGACGTTGCCCGCCGAGCGACGCACAGGCTCTCCGGCAGCGAGATGTCTCGAGACGCACCTCGGCTCCCTCGACCGACGATTCCTTCCGCGATCGTCGAGCGCGGTCTAACGATCCTCCGGCCTCTCGAGTCCTGCGGTCGTCCCGCCGCTCTTCTGCCATCCAAGCGACCAGAGCTCGGTCCAACGTGTTAAACCGCGCGCGCGCGCGCGGATAGACAGAGGCACTTCGCGTCAAGCTGATGCTACGCGTCAAAGCTGCGTCGCGGCGAGTTCAATGGCCAGAAGCGATCATACGCATCGCGGTGAGATGACGAGATTGTCCCTGGCAGCAAGGAGGAGGGAGCACGAATCGAGGGGAAACGGTTACCCCCTTCCCGACGAGCGCAGCCTGAAGCGGAGGGGCAAACGCATATTTTACATTTTCGTTGCGGACCCAAATAAAAAAGTTTTAAAAAGTGCCTTCTCTTTATTTTCTCCTGTGATTCCTAGCAATTTTCTCAAAAATATGTTTGCGCGTCGTTCGGTGAACCAATGCTTCTGATTGCTCAGAAAAAATCAGGTCGTTTGGTACAATTGTAAAGAAGTTACACTCGACTGTATATGTATTTTTAAATCATCGAGACTTCTTTCAACAGTTTTAACGGACCCTTATTTATCTAATAGCAAACGCGGCTACGAAGACGGCTGACAGAAGTTAACTGTACTGTGAACGGTTATCCAGCTCGAGTAGCGACTGAGAGTCGCCATACTGTCAATTTAAACTCTGGAAAATTTCGTTTTCGAATTGCCCCCATTAACAATTACATTGTCCCCCTGTGGGGCGTGGTCACTGGTTTGGAGGGTAGTCCGGACTTGCACTCCGGAAATGACCAACTAGTGCGTGAAAGTATTTAAACTCCCTCCACTTTGAACAAGAATAAAAAAATACCTGACACGTGCAAAGACGAAACGCGTCACGTGACCGGACAGCTGCGGACACGTGGCGAATAGCGTAGTAGAAGGGGAACGGTATAGAGCGGCGACACTGAACCCGGGGACCTTCTTGTCATCTCGCCACAGTACAGGGTGTTCAAAGTTCGTTCGAAATTTCTTCTCTGTTCGTTGGAAAGACGCGAATAGACGTTCTCGGGCACAGCTAACGACGACGGAGTCGCGGCGCGCGGGAAAAGAAACGCGGCGACATACGTTAGCGGAATAGGACGTTCCGTCCGGTGACGTTATCGCCGAGAGCTTTCGGCCGGCCGGTAACTAATGGTTGTCTTTTCGAGCTCGTGGCTCGATTCCGATAACGCTATCTTTTTCGTTAGCGCGGCACGTGCGAGTTCCGGCTTCGCTAAAATTCGAGAAGAACTTATTTATCCGCGACCGTAAGACAAGAAATACAGAGAAGATGCGTCGTCGTCAGTGGCGGCTCGCATCTCCTATCTCCACTTCATTTTTATATAATATATTAAACTATATAAATTAAAATTTATCTTGATAACATTTAATATAACGAGTCCTCGTTTCTTTAATTCTTTCTTTATACTTTTACGATATATCTGCGCTCGTAAGGAAGAAGCATGTCACATATTTTCACTTTCGAGATATCGCCGTTTAAAATTTTCATCACTAATTCTTTGTACAGGCCGTCGGTTAAATTGCATTATTTTTGCTTTCGAATTTGTTCTCATAATTTTAGTTGGGTAAATTAATTCAGAGTCGAATTTTTTTGAAATTGTGGCATGCGGCGTTTCTCCTTACGTCCACAGATATAATCCTTAAGCTCAATGTTAGTAGTCATTACTCTTTTACGTAAATTTCAAAACAAAGGCTAATCGTTTTCTGGTACAGCAGCCCCGCTAATTTCAGCCACGAGCCGCCACCGGTGGTCGTCGGTCGAAAGAACGGAGGACGGCCTCGTCCGTCGCGGATCGAGTAGGTTAAAGCGCGCCGCTCGCAAAATCACACAGGACTCAAGCCGATCATACTCTGTTGCTGCTAGGTATCTCTAAAAACCACTGCTGAGATATCAACTATTTACTGAAAGAAAGCGAAGCGTCAACAAATTGCCTGCCGCGTGTTGTCTCCCGGCTGCTCGCCGACATTTCGACGCTGCCCGCGGCTTCTACGCGCATGCTGTCGATCGCTCGATCGTCCGATCGCGAGGCGATCCGCGGAGCGACTCGAGCGGGACCGGTCGCTCTCTTCTTTCCCCCATCCATTCGGTTAGAAATATAGATAGATAGATATAGATAGTAAGAGAGATAGATAGACAGATATAGATATAGATCGACAGATAGGTAGGTAGAGAGTGAAAAAGAGAGAAAATTGATGACGCGAACGGGAAGCGAATCGTCGCGGAGACGACAGGACGACGGTACCGATTCTCCATCGCGTGATCCTCGAAGAACGATCAAGATCGGTAGTCTCGTCGAGGCGACAAGGTACAGTGTGTGATCGAACCAAGTATCTCTCACCCGACGTTCACAGCATGCGTCTCGTGCGTCGTGCGATCGTTCCACCGTTCGTGCGTGTTCGCGCGCGTCGACAGCCGTGTAAAGTACGCGTACCAGGGTGTCGAGAAATTGTACAGGGTGTGCCCAAAACTCCTGCAACATCCGGAAATGAACGGTTCCTGGGGTCCATATGTCCGCCGTGGCTTTCTTTAGGAATTATCAACGAGAAACACGGACCAATCGGAGCGTCGCGTCGCCATTGGACGAGCCAGAGTCCGTCCGCTGTAGCCGCGCTCCGATTGGTCCGTGTTTTTCATTGATAACTCCTAAACGAAGCCCCGGCGGACATATTGCAAAAGGAAAATGTCGCTTCGAACGACCTCAGGAACCGTCCATTTCCGGATGTCGAAGGAGTTTTGGGACACCCTGTATAATTTCTCGACCGCCTGTGTACATTCTCGTGCGTGTTCGTGCGTATCATGCGGTCTCATGCGGTCCCATGCAGCTCTCGCATGCGTCGAGATGCCCGATACCAATACTCGAGAGCGTATCAGCGTGATCGGCCACTCTAAAATCGCGGACTCATGCTAAACGGAGTCGATCGTCGTTGGATCTTCCGCTTGCTAACGATCCATTATCGAACTGTCCCGGTGGACGCGTCCGACAGACAGAATGCAGAGCGAAGGTGAGAAAATGCGATTTATAGAGCGAATTAGGCGAATATAGGCGAATAGGCAAATGTAGGCGAGAAAGCGAGAAAGCAAGAAGGCGAAGGAGGGCCAGAAAGTTAAAGGTACATATTCCGTTCTCCCGAACGGCTGCGAGAGAACGAGAGAGAGAGAGAGAGAGAGAGAGAGAGCGTGTTGCCCGTGTGTTTTAGCGGCGTGTGTCCTCCTCTGTATACGTATGTTTATGCGTGTGTGTGTGTGTATGTCTGTGTGTAGGTGTGTCTGAGTGTGTTCAAGTGTTTGCGGAGAGGTGTGAGAGCGTTTCGTGTGATTCGTCAGGACGCGGTTAAGACCTCGCGCGTGCACACCCTTGTTTGCGAGAAAGAAAAAAAGGAAGCGCGCGCGCGGATACCAGGGCTTCGTATGTATGTACAACAACGGAAGAAAACGAGAGAACGATGGGGTACGAGAAAACGGGAAGGCGATCGCGGTTCCTCGAGAACGTTTCTCCTGCTCGCATCGTCTCTCTCGATATTCTCGGGGACAAATCGCAGCTAGGCGTGCAAACAGGCCGTAGCGTCGCGTCGCGTCCAATCCAAACCAATCCGAACGCTGTTTGCACACCGTGGCGAACGTAAACCGATATTCGCGCGGGCATTCTAGATCGGATCGAATCGAATCGAATCGATAGAAGGGATCGTTTCTGCCGCGGAGAACGCGCCAAGTCGTGACCGCGCCCTAATGCTATGGGGGGTCTTACCAAGGGGCTGGCCAATATAATCCCTATCCTGCTGAGCACCGCTGGGAGCCGCTGCAACATCACAGACACCAAACAAAGAGACTTACTCACCAACATTTCCACCAACCAAATTCTTACTAATCGTGTCAATTCTGTTTATGTTTTATTTGTGCGCGTGTGTGTGCGCGTACGTATACGCCCCCGTGCGTGTTTCTCGGTGTGTATTATACGGTACGTGTATGTTACCGTGTGTTTATGCGCCTGTGTGTCTGTGTATGTTGTCGTGTGTACAACAAACGTGTTCGTCTTTCCCTTACATCCGTCCGCATACTATTCTCACGTTCGTCGTTCCTTTGGCTTTACCTTTCGTTTCCGTATCTCTTTAGCCGTTCTCGATTCTGGTCTCACCGTCGCGCCGTGGTCTTGTCGGCTCTGATCGCGATCTACCGATATATCGCAGTCTTTCTCGTGGTTTCTCGCGATCCTTGCCGAACGCAAAAAAAATAACACGGATCTCTCGAACGGAGAGACGTAGAGAGAAAACGCGAGTCCGACGACGTCCATTACGATTTTTTGCGGATTTCGTTTCCACCTATCGGTCTTGATTCCCTCGAATAGGAGAGACAGAGAGATGAGAAAGAGAGATAGAGATAGAGATAGAGATAGATAGAGAGAGAGAGAGAGAGAGAGAAAGAGGATGTTTACACCCGATGGTTCCACTTCATCACAGGCCTTATTCGCATCGCCACGACAACTCTCCAGACATATTGTACATGCAAAGAACACAAACACAATACGATCTGCCAACAAGAGCAGCGACGTGACAATCCTTCGGGTTTCGCCGGTATTATTGCCCCGTGATCCCGTGTGAACCGCGAACAAAGAAGCGGGTGAAAAAAGTAACAGAGAGAGAGAGAGAGAGAGACAGATAGAGAGAGAGAGATAGAGAGAGAGATAGAGAGAGAGAGAGTGAAACTATCGAAAAGAGACATGCAAGTATTGCAGCGTCGGTCGAGTCCGACGAAAGTACAGGAAACGATGGATCGCCGTTGGTCCGTCGTCGGTGTCGTTTGCGTTTCCGTTTGTTCTTAACGGTTCGATCGCGGAGGAATAAATCGCGCGGGATCGATCGGCTTTTCACGGTCCTCTCGACAACGATTTGCCCGGAGGATCGACACACGATCGCGTCACGGTTCGCGAACCGCGGGGCTCCGAAAAGCGTATCCGAGAGGTTACGGGAGCGAAGTAGAAATGCATTAGCGGAGAGACTCTCGACGGAAGCGGGCAAACGTATATACAGGGCGCTCCAGTATCGACGGTACAACTGTGGGTGATTCTACGTGCGAAGATAAGTTGAGAAAAAGGAACAACATTTTTGTTTTGGCTTTGTTTCTGAGAAAATCGAGCTCGCAGATTCGTCAGGTTCGCGTGCTTCAGTATACGCGGGAAGTAGAACAGGTCGGTCATGGTCAGACGCATCAGACGCTTCTCATAAAATAATCTCATTCCATATTTCCGAATTATCTTCTCATGTAGAATCACACCCTTCACGATTGTACACCGAGACACCCTGTATATATACCCCTCAAACAATCGAGGGGTAGTATTGAAATTTTAATTGTACAGAGAAGTTTTATACAATTTAAAGTTGATTAGGAAAAATTTACTGTTATCGGTCTAAAAATTATTTGACAGGAAAATTTCGTATCATTATAATATTGAAATTTTAATCACACAAAGAAATTGTATACAATTTACGAAAGGAAAAACTGATCGTTACTGGTATAAAATTGATTTCGCAGGAAAATTTAGTATTATCAAATGCTGAAATATTAATTGTACAGATAAATTGTATACAATTTAAAATCGATTAGGAAGAATTGATTGTTACGGGCGTAAAGATTATTTCACAGGAAAATTTCACGTTATCTAGCGTTGACACTTTTACCTCAATATTTTAATTATACGTTCTGGTTGTCGCGCAACGTTCGCAAGCGGGGGGGTTTGCTCGCCTCAGCGTCGCGCATCAAACGGAGACAAAAGAAAACACAGAAAGGCCGAGAGTAGTAAGTACATGTCTCGCGCAAACAGGTGCTTGATGATCATTCTCAAAGAAACACACACACTCGGTGTTCTGGGGTTCGTGTCGCAAAAGAAAGGAAGAAAGTAATACACTGTGATCGGCTATCGTTTTGCGAGTGTGTTTTTGCCGCCTCTGCCGGATCCGCGGGGTAGAAGCGACGGCGCGGCGACGTCGCGCGACTCCGCGCGATCCGTCCCTCGATCCGCCGTCGTGGATCGCCGAGTCGCGGGACGCGGTGAACCTGCATTTCCACCGATCGCGAGAGAAGGATGTCCCCGCGACAATCCGTCGTAGTATAACATCGGTATACGTCGTAAGAACGCAGCGTGAAGTGGAAGAAGAAGAAGTAGAAGTGGAAGTAGAATAAGAAGAAGAAGAATAAGAAACGTAAGCGTGATATCGTTCGAAACAGCGACGCGATAGAACGACTTGGAAGATTAAGATGAACGAAAACTGGATCGAAAAAGTGTGCGGCTTGGGGGGGGGGGGGAGGTTTCGCGTTACCAAACAGAAAGAAGGGTGAAGAACGAGCACGATTAGACACAGACGAGAAGGGAAACAAGAAGCGAGAAAAACCAATGTATCGCGGGAAACCGAGCAACAAATCGTGTATGGTGGCTGTGGGGGTCGTGGGTGGAGGAGACAAAAATCGAAAGGAAAGTGAGCGACAACAGTCACGTCGACTTACGACGGCTAACGCACGGAAAAGTCGGACAAACGTAAGACAAACGATGCTGTATAATATATATATGTGTACATATATATAGTATACTACTATAATGTATAATCTATATTCATAGATCTATCGACTCGCATAAGGAATCGGAACAAGAAACAATCGAAAGAATCGTAAGAAAATAGGAAGAAAATACGAAACGTATACAATAGATATAGACAGTCAGACAGACAGACAATGGGTAGACAGAAGATAGAAGACAGACAGGTAGAAATAGATAGATAGATAGATAGATAGATAGATACAGGTGTAGGAATAGAATATGCAGGTGTTGTCGGCGGGCGCGGTGTCGTAAAAGTACCTGGGTCACGGGGTTCTCTCCGGGACGATAGACGACGTTGTGCATCGGCCGCTTCCGGCCGACGTAGTTCACGCAAACGAACTCGAGCAGGCTGGCGTAGATGAAGCACATGCACACGCCGTCCCACACGTTCATGGCAGTCAGATTCGACACGACCGGAAGCGTCGACCGGAAACCGTTCGACGTCGTGAAGAAGTTGAGCATCGTGGTCACACCTGCGAACAGAGCGTCGTTCGACGTGTCTCCTTCGGTCTGTTCTTTTCGTCGCTTTCACCTTCGTACGCGCGAACCTCGTCGACGGCAACGTCCGGACGATAAAGACGGCGGAGACGAGCAACGACGACAGTGCCAACTATGTCGTTCGGATGTCGCGTTGCTGGACGCGTCATAACCGTAACAATTTTACTGGCAATCGAGCAGCCTCGAACGTACGTTCGACGAAACGAGAAATTGAAACGTTAAGATTTATGCTCTATATAATCGTATTGATTTTTTTAGTGGGTCTTTCCACACTCTTAAAAAACAATCACGTAGGATTGTCGGATAGTTTTTGCGCGTGTCCCTTCTTTGTTATTGTACGTAAATTCTTTTTTACTATTTTGCACACATTTACGTAAGAGGGCTTCGGTCCGTTTGTAATAATAGTAATTTATGATCTACGAAATTCATTTAGAAATCCGACAAATAATTCCGCGGCAAAGTGGTGAACTGCGTGCGAGCGTATTTCCGATTCGCGAGGGTTAATGCTGACGGCAACGCGAGAAAAAGAATGAGAGAGAGAGAGAGAGAGAGAGAGAGAGAGAGAGGGGGAGAATTCCCAGAGATTGCACTTTTCGTCTTCAGCCTCGTCTCGTGCATCTTTAACGCGGCGTTATTTCTCGGCGGGATTAGCCCGCCGCCTCGCCTCGCCGCGGCGCGGCGGATTGTTTCATCGCGCCGCGCCGACGACGACGGTGGCTCGTTAAAAGTTAAAAAGCCCGGACGAAAGAGGAGGATTTTTGACGCGCCTCGACTGTCGAGCGTCGACGTAGTCGTCAGCGTCAGCGCGCGAACAACCACCTCTTGCTGTGTTCGTCGATCGATCTCCCGCATAGCGCGGCTGCGGGCCGGCAGATTTAAGGGGTTCGAGTCGGTTATGGTCGGACGCCGCGGGCAAACGACGATACAAGGCGCTGCACAGTGGGCCAGGAACCCGATTTTTGTGGCCAAAACTGTTGTAACGTTATTTCAAGGTTTAACGTTATAGGTCGTTCAATTCGCATCGATACCAGTTAGAATATTATGCAGTAAAAAATGTATGTTGACATTTAAAACATTGAGGTGACCTTCATTTTTTATAAAAAAAAGCCGTGTTTCTTTAAAATTTATATATTCCCTTTCTTTAAAGACTAAATTTTCATATAAAACAATCTCCGTGAACACCTTTCAAAAAGTTTAAATTGTTAAAGGTTTGCACTATTTGTACATGGATTAAAAAATGCTTGAAGTGCACCTCCTCCATACATAAAACCACCGCTAAAATCTATTCGCTAATATTCCGAATTAGTATGGAGCACGTTCAATTTCGAATTTTACGATTTTGTCTTCGGAACGCGGTATGTCGTCGCAGAGTCATCTGAAACGAGTAATATTTCAAATTTGGGAGTTTTCTAGGGTTGTCATAGGGAAAAAATTGTTTGAACACATCGAACTTGAAACATTGACATTTGGCGACAAAAAGCGGGCTGCTGGCCCGCTGCGCGGTGTAGAGGCTTACCGATCATGACTCGGGCCGGCACGGCGTTCCACTCGAGCCAGAAGGTGATGAAGGAGCTGGTCACCAGAATGATCCCCGGGATGAAGACCGTCGTGAAGTAGAAGGCACGATCTCGCGTGAAAATCAGATCCACCTTCAGGCAGCTGTAGTTACCTATCACGGCATTGCATCCGATCATTACGATTGCGCCACTCACCCTCGATCGTCGGAGCGAGCGAGCGAGCGGATAGTTTTAATTTATTCACCGGGATTAATTAGAAATTAGAGAAGCGGTTAGTAGTGGTCTGTTAGGTTGATCTCTCGCCGTGGTTCGGCAAAACGAATCGAAAGCAGTCGCGCGTCGTTGTCGCCTCCTCGCCGAGGCTCGCAGTTCTTTTTCTCGTGAATCCTCTCGCAGCCCCAAAACCCACCCCCATCTCTCGGCCCCGTTCCCCCGGTGTAACTCTTGCTCTTTTCACGAGAGACAGAGAGAGAGAGAGAGAGAGAGAGAGAGAGAGAGAGAAAGAGACAAAAACCGAGAACGGGGGGTTGGTTCTCCCTCGAAAATGTTTCCTCGGCCGACTTTCGATTCGACTCGAGAGCCGAACACCGTATCGTACATCTCGCGAGGATTCGCGTGGCTTTCTCCCGGTGGAGAATCAGCTTGCTTGGGTGTGGGGAAATTAAACCAACGAACGAGAACAAATAGAGAGAGAGAGAGAGAGAGAGATAGATAGGTAGAGTGACAAAAAAAAATTAGAAAAAAAGATACCAGGTTTTTGAAATAAGAAGAAGAAGATGGGGAGTACGAGAGGACGCGCGGTCGTGTCGCCAACTTTCCGCAGTGAAGCTGCACAATTTTGCGAAAGCGTTTCAAAGCCGAGCTAGATTTACCATAGAACGCGCGAACGTCTTCGGTGTTGGGGGTGGGGGTTGGGGGGAGGGGTGGAAGTTCCAAGGGCGGAAGAGAAAAGCTGTGGTCTCATCCGAGGTGTCTACGAGACCGCGCTCTCTGCTGGCAAAGTGGCGAAGTGGGGACGGGAAACGAGGGCTACGTTCTCGCGAAACAACGTTTGTCGAGGGCAGATCGGAATTCACTCTCGCCCCGTCTTCCTTTTCGTTTCGATGCTCGCGGCGACGAGCTGCCGCGCGACCACGCTACGATATAAACGACGCTGAGAACCAACCGAAAAAAAGAAAAAATTGTTCGCCGACGACGCGACGCGGTGTTTTTTCTCCGATTCTCCGATGACGGTGGGTGTTATCGTGTTAGAACGGATCGACGGTCTAACGGGTTAACGGGGCTAACGGGCAGAGAGGACATGGGGGGGAGAAGCGATGACGCGCGTGCAACGGAGAAAAGAAGTTCCCATGGTCGACCGAACTTGGAGCGCGCGAGCGACGTGATCTCTCTCTGGTCGCAGCTGGTGTCTGTGTGTCGCCATATCGAATTGTATATCGTATATCGTATCGTTTGCGGCATGGACAGAAAAAAGAACAACAACAACTGGGAATAGAATGAAGCGTAAGCGAAGCGTAGGCCAAATGATTCAAACAAACGTTCGCCAATAGTATTCGAACCATGTCCGATGAACGATATACGTGGTACACGTTTATGTACTCGTATACGGGAGATACGTGTGGGTGGGTTCAACAACGCTAATTACCATGTACATACAGTCCGAATGCTAATCTCTCGTAACGTTCCGTAACGCGACGCTACGTCCAGCGATTAAACGCTAAGGACCCGGCCGGGCCCCGCAGTGCCGCGCTCCGAGCCTGTTCGCTTTTCCTGTCCGCGGGCGCGCGTTGTTCGCCGCCTGAACGCTCGTTCCGCGTCCTCGAAAGATTTAAGATCTCGGGACGAGGCCACAGGCTCGGGCTCTAGGCGACGAGCACGGTCGGTCGTAAACGAAACCCGACGAATCGCGGCTCCTCGAACCGATCCGCGCGGGACCATTCGTCCCTGAACGGTTCAAGTGGGCGTGGCCTCGTCGCACCGCGGGGCAATCCGCGCCCACGGCTGTCATTTAATCGCTCGACGTCGCGATCGGCGCGCTGGTACTCCAGCAGTCCTCTGCTCCGACGATCCGCTTTCTTTTTTTTTCCGATCGTCCAGCCGCGATACCGTGGCTCTTCCAACCATCTCAAACTTGGTTTTACCGATTGTCAATGGCGCGAACGCGGAACAAGCGAATCGTCGATGGCAAGGGTCGATGCTTCTTTCATCGGCACGATGCTTTCCAAATGTCGTCGTCGTTACCCTCCGCGAGACGGACAGGGGGTTGCTCCTCGGTCGTACGAGATTAATTAATACGCGAAAGAAATTGCACGCGAAATAAACATAGAAGAAATATATTTATTTATGTTATTATATGTAGAAACGGGTAGAAGAATTTGGGAAGCATCGAGCGAGAATCTCTAGGCCTGTCTCACGAGTTGGTAAGCTTGGTCCTGTCTCTCCCACCATTCTACTACGGCTTGTCTCTAACTATTCGTGTTGCGCAAACGTGAATTGTATCTCTGATGCGGGAAGTACACGTTCGATCGTTGACGGTCGAAGGGGGAGGATTTTACCTTGCTCCTCAAACCTGCGCTGGCACAGCGAGCACTTTGAGTCCCCGAATTCATCGAACTCGTCCTCGTAGTCGACCATGATCTGTCCGTCAGCTGCAACAGAACAGCCCACGATCTTCCTTCCTCTCTTCTTTCGAAACTGTATTGTTTTCGTTTTTTTTTTTCTATATTCTTCGTTCTCTCTCTTTTCCCCCATGTGTCTGATTCCGCGCGTGGTCGTTGTTTTATTTTTTTTTCGAATTAGCGCGCGACTATTATAGCGAGCGTTCTTATCTTTTTTTTTTTTGTTTTTGCTTTTACTTGCTCGGCTGTGTTTCGACGGTCGGACGGATAAATCTCTTCTCTTCGGTGTCGGTGACGATCGGGGAATCGAGAAACGCGGAGAAGTGGGTGTCGCGAAGCCGCGGGACCCAACGGATCGGTGGGAGGGAAAAACAGAAGAGAGTATCGTAATACTATAGGAGAGAATAGTACAAAGCTGTATTTAATGCGTTTGATGCGACAAGAGCGGAGGCGGGGACGCGGTCCAGGCCTCACCCTCGCCTCGCCTTGCCTCGCAGCCGGCAAAACGGAAAGCAGGACCAACACACACGCGCACACGCACACGCACACACAAGAGAAACACAATCGACGATCGAACCGGCACACGGTGGCGAAGATCTATCCGTCCTTCCGGATTACCATGCGATTACCGAGATTCTCCTATCGAGCGAACGGTGCGTCCGGGAATGGCAATTTATACAATGATATCTCGATCGCGGAGTTAGAGTACGTGTCATCGGGCATAGAGGAGATTTGAATCGTTGGGCTAACTAGACCAAGCATTACCCGCATTCCGCCATGGTTGATCTCTTCAGGGTAAAGATGTCTTGTCCGTCCGACACGGTTTTG
Organism: Lasioglossum leucozonium; assembly: GCA_028454225.1. NCBI lineage: Eukaryota > Metazoa > Arthropoda > Insecta > Hymenoptera > Halictidae > Lasioglossum > Lasioglossum leucozonium. Next base: position 13,260,576 of record CM052210.1, on the reverse strand, counting down.
TTATTTTTTTTTTTTGTCTCGTTTTTTTGTTCTGTTTCGTTTCGATCCGCGACGCGAGCTTCGAAACCGTTTCATTTTTTTTTTTATTCTCCGCCGTGCTGAAAGAGAAAGTTCCGTGTGTGTTTCCGGGGTCTCGGGTTGAAGCGGTTAGGGAAAACGAACTCGCCAAATCGTACAAGCTTCTCGCGCTGGCTGCCGTAAGCTGGTTTGCGTATATCTTTTTTTTTTCTTTAGTCTTTTGCGTTTCTTTCGTTTTTTTTTCTCTTCTTTTTTTTTTGGTTATTCAGAGAGCTCAGCAAGCGTTGAACAAGGTTCAAGAGCGCTACAGCGAGGGCTCGCGACCAAACGAAAAGGTAAAGAACGAACAGCGATCGACAGGAGCGTCTCTAGCAGAAGCGAGAACAGATTTGTCCGGACGCGACCAAAACGAAGGAACAGCGGGAGAAGAGATGTTCGTTCGGGTGATTTATTGGGGCTTCGATTAGTTGTGTACGGGTTCGGATAGTCGCGAGAGCAAGACTCGCGGAGTGGTATCTCACCCTAAAAAGCAAACCACGGCGGGTTCGGTTAGAAAAGCGAGACAGGAACCAAGGTTGCCAATATGCATTTTCTAGAGGAGCCATGTATCATCTATACGTATCCTTATATCTATATATATACACGCGGGTCGTCGTGGATATATATACATATAAACTTAGAGAAAAAAAAAAGAAAGTGTAACAACAGCGTAATAGGTATATATATTCGTATACACATCTGGAGAGCAACAGACAGATATGAATGTAAGACAGACAGAAAAATAGATGTAAATAGAAAAACGACAGGTAAATAGACAGACAGACAGATAGATAGATAGATAGATAAGATAGATGATAGAAGAAAGACAAATGTACAAAACATACGTACAAGTACAAAACGCATCTAGTGGTCCGACTAACAAAGTGGTAACAGAACTGTAAACAAACGCGAGAACGTTCTTTTTGCCACAGAGTTTCGCTAGGTCTCGCATGCAGAGTAGTTTCATCTTCTCCCGTCCTACGGCCGGGATTGCAAAGGTTTTCTCGGCGAGCGATTGCTACGGAAAACAGTGTCCATGTCAGCGTATGCAAACGAAAAAATAAAACGATCATCGGCGGTTCGCACGCACACGGCGTATGTACACGCAGCGGATATACATATGTATATCGATCAGGTACAGACTTTTGTCTGGTCTCTCGTCCGATCTCGTTTTCTCGAACGGTCCGAGTTCTTCTGTCCGCGTGGCCTCGGAGCGCGAGAGAATGCTCTCTCCAACGCTGTGCGTGGTGCCGGAGATATTGTTTGCTGTGCGGTGATCGATCAAGCGTCATACGTTCAAAAAGGGAGAAACACAGGTACGCGCTAAGAAGATGCGTTTGCGGTCGGAGAAGAACGTGCGTCGCGGGCCACTTACCTGACGGCTCGCACGTATCGCGAGAGTTCCGTGTTCTGGATTCGTTCACGGTTATCGTTTCGGTTCGGTTTGGTCTGGTGCGACGAGAGCTCGAAAAAACGTTGGCAACAAAGCGACAAAAGTGAAGCGGAGGCGCGTCGGCTGCGAACGATTCAACGAAAACAAGGCAGAGATCGATTCGAGATTTGGCAGGCGGAACAACGGGAGATAGAGAGAGAGAGAATGAGGGAAGAATCGAACACGGTTTACGGTGACGGCGACGCGGAGGACGATGACTGGACGACGATGCAAAGTTGACCGGAACACGATCGGCGATCGGGCTCGAATTCGGGCTTGTGTAAGAGGAGAAAGAGAGAGAGAGAGAGAAAGAGGAAATGCAGGATAAGGTGCGAAAACGAAATTAGGAATCCTTTTTCGGCGGTGCTGGCCGGATTTATTGATCCGGCGGCAGCAGCGGCGGTGGCGTCGTCGTCGTCGTCGTCGTCGTCGTCGTCGTCGTGGTCCGTGGATGGTGGGGTTTTCCAGGAATGGAGCAAAGGGTCGAGGGATGCAGCGCCTCAGGTGCATCGATCCGCTAACAGGTAATAGGATGCTCCTTTTGCCCGAGACCGTGGTGGAAGTCGTGCTCGATCCCGTCCTCGAATTTCCGTTGTTCGGTTTCCGATCCGGACACGCGCGCGGTTAACCGCGATTAAGCGAGTCCCGATCGGGTCTAGTTTAGTCGAGTCGAGTGGAGTATACAGTACGGTCGGGTCGGGTCGGGTTCGCGGGGAATACTCCGCCGCGCGTTCCAGCGGTCCGGTCAACGATTGCTCGGACAAGCGAAACGACTCCCGAGGAGCGCAGAGGAGGTAGTAGAGCTTGCGGTACCAAGCGACACTAAAGAATGTTTGCCGTGGGCCAAAACGAGACTGCCGTGTGTCGGTGCATTGCGATAATACAGAAGCGTGTAATCACTTAGGGATGCAGTAAAAGAAAAAAAAGAAGAAAAAAAAAACGAAGAAAAAAAGACAAGAAATATCGTATAAATATCAGTAATCGACAACGAACAGAAAATATGAGGCGAGAAAAGAGGTATCGACGACGTTTCTCAAATGTTTCCCGCTATTGCGTTCGCAACTTCCGCGGGGGAACGCGTAACTGCGCCCGCGGCTAGATACGTTTTGCTGTTCAGCACCTACTATGCCCCCGATCGAATGTTCGCACCGCAGTTCCGAGGCGCCCGCGAACGGAATTACCTTTTTCCGCGTTTCGTTCTCCGCGAAGGAATAATACATATAACGCGCGCATCGCGTCGCGGGCGTTTTTCACCAATGGCGTCGTCGAGGCGTCGCCGTCGCCGAGGCGTCGGAACTGCATCGTTTGCGTTTCACGGACGACTTTTTCCGGCTTTTCCGGCTTTACCGGCGATCGTCGCGGGCTGAAGGCGTCGCCTCGCCCCTGTCAATTTTTCTCCCAGAGATACGAATCCACGTGTACCATCCGCGGCTCGCGAGAGAAGTCTCGGACTACTTCCACCTATCCCCATCTCCGACGATTTCTTATAGTCTCAGTGTTACGTAGCACTGTGCAGAGATGACAAGAAGTGTTTTTTTTGACAATTTAAAAAATTCATTATACATTTTATTTACTAAAATTAGTCAAAATATATTTAAACGTGAGGGGTAAACTCAATAGGATCAATTTAAAATTAGTAGTGGTAAAAATATAGAAAATCAATTTAAAGATAAATAAATATGAGTTGATGACGTCCCTGTCGTGCGTGTGTTCACTACTGGCAGAGAGAAGGGGTAAATTTTCCCTCATTCGGCGACACCGCAGCCACGGATCTTCTTGTCATCTCGTCACGATACGCGTGACCGCATCAGCCACTATTATGCTAGAGATTATGCTTCTATTCGGACCAATCAGCATCGCGTTCCTCCGACGGGACTTGTTGCGAGCCGCGCACAGTACACGGTCCCCGTAACGGTTGGTAACGGCCCGAGACGCGTGAGGCGCGCGATCGAGTCGGTTTCGTCAGGGACACTCACCTCGCCAGCTTACTTTGATCGGACACGTGATTGTCTGGTTTTTAATGAGATACGCGTTCAGCGACGTCAGGCTCGGGCTTTTCCGCAAAGTACCCTCGTCGTTCTTCCACACGTACGTGATCGCCGTTTGCTCGTACGATACTGTCGAGAATCGATCGGTTAATTTGGCTCGCGTCTGATCGGTCGCCTCTACGACGGACAACAATGGCCGGGAGTTGAGGGCGGGAGGTGGAGGGGGAGATGGTTAACGAGGGAGAAGCGGTGGGAGCTATCTATGTATATCGGCGGGCTGGCTCTCCAGCTGATTTACTTACTGCTCTCGATCGCGAATGAACACAGTGGGTCGTCGAAGGGGAAGATGTTCAGTCTACCCTGGCAGGATAGGATGAGGTGACGCCTGAAACACCGAACGCAAAGTGGATTTCGATAAATCGTCGTGCGGCCCGTGCTGGAGCGTGGGCGGCGCGACACCCTCCGGTCCCGCCGGGCTCGAGTCGGGCTCGAGCTTCTGGCTCGTGTACGGTATGTCGTTGGGCTTCGTTCGCGCGAACCCGCTTGTACCTCATAAGATAGTTGACCGTGCCGTTGCGGTATATCCGTAGGGCGAAGTGAACGGGTATGAGCGGATCCTTGAAGTCTCCGTGCATTATGAAGTACGTGTCCGGCAACCAGATGTCGTTGTAATGGTGGATCGCGTTCAAGAACTCGTACTGCGACCGGTTGCTGTAGCGTAGCCGCGGATCGTACCACTGTTGTTGCAGCAGAAACTCCACCTCGTATTTCTGCGAACAGGAAACGGATCCGGATCAAGCGGATCCCCGATCGCTCGAGTACCCTACCGGCAAGAAATGAGAGTGAGAGAAGAGAGAAATCGCGAACTCGAACTCAAATGCAATTCGGTCGATCGACGACAAATCGAAATTTTTAAAAACAACAAAAAACAGTAACGAATAATCCGACGTTCGAATGCCGACAGGGTTGAAATATTTGTATTACCAAGCTGGACTCGTCCGGGGACGCCAGACTTAGCAACAGCACGCTCACGTTCACGGTCAAGGTACCTGCAACAGAATCGCGCGATTGTAAAGCGCAGCCTTCGGATCGGTGAATGCTCGACGAGCAGGCTCGCTGGGCGGATCACGCTAATTCGACGGACGCGCACCATGGATGCGCGCGCGCGCGCGCGCGTGTATCTTGGTATCGGCACGGATAAGGATAAGGTTGGCCCTGTATACTGTATACCGTACACGGTAACGCTTGTATCGTACAGGTACAAGCTTCCACCGAGGGCGAGGGGAGCGTCGATCGACGTCGATCAGCGTGACCGCCTCGTTCCGACGAGCAAGAGAGAGAGAGAGAGAGAGATATCGGCCCGACGGAACGGCGATCAAACGTGTGTCCTTCTCTCATCTACGTTTGCGTAAGCCGATGCCGTTACCGCTGAAGCGTCGTTAGGCGCCATGCTGTGCACATGCTGCGACGACAACAGTCGTGTTCTGTAAATCGAGTGTCGGAGCCCGGCGCTCGAGACTCGAGAGTCGGTTGCCGATCGCCCGGTTTCTCAGGCTCGATTATCCGACTCTTTGGGAGGGGAGTAGAGAAACGGACGCGGAAACTGGAAAATGGAAACGGACGAGGATACGCGAGGAGAGAAAAGAAGGAACTGTCGCGAAGACGGGAAGCAAGTCGAGGAGGGGGTGCTATCGCGATCGGAATTTTATCGCTCGGTCGCGATCGGTGTTCCGCGTGCAACCGGACTGACGAGTCCCAATCACCGCGCTCGATCGCCAACGCATTCAACTACACAGAGAGACACGAGTAAAATCGAGACACAGTGTCTAAATACGCTGGAGTGTGCGGAGCCTGGACTGGGAGAACAGAGGATGGTAGGAGGCACGTCCGCGTTCCCAGGGATGATCGTGTGAACGGACTCGTCTGGCCGTCGCGGCGACGGGGGATCCGCGAAACCGCCGCGTGTCGAGAGCGACGGAACCGGCCGGGCGCAGCGCGCGGTCCGAAATCGCGGTCGCTTGCGGAAATGAAGCAGCGGGACAGAGAGAGAGAAAGAGAGAGAGAAAGAGAGAGAGAGAAGAAAAAGAATAAGAAAAAAAACGAAGTAGCCTACCACCACTGCCGAGAACAGCCGTCGGATACGCGTTATCAAGCAGCGAAAACGACGCTGCCGAGTCGCTGGCACGACGCCAAGTTTTACGGTAACGACCGATGTATCGTTACGACGGCAACACGAGCGTTAATCGGTCGACGCATCGGGCACGAACCTGCAACCGCCGCCGCAGCCGCACCTGCAGCCGCCGCGGAAAGAATGTCACGTGTCGATGGATGACGGTTTTTTTTAACGTTCGCTCCGCACGAAACTTTTTTTTATCGAAGCTCGCGGACGCGATAGCCTCGATGTACCTCGCGAGACCGATCGAAGACACGAAAGGCCGGCCGTCGTCGATTTCTGCCGGCTCGAGACGAAACAGAACAAAATACATACGTTAGAAGAGAAGACACGATAGGGAGATCCGCGAACGCGGTGTGTTGTGCGTGTGAGTGTTCGCGCTTCGCGTGGTCTTCCTTTCGTCGACGGAGCGACATCGAACGAAGGCTTGCTCGGGTCGACTCGCGCGACAACAACCGTGAACAAAATTTTGAAAAATGGTGGAACGAACGCACACCACCTCCTCCTTCTCCTCCTCCTCGTTTCTTTGTTCGCGTTCCACCGGTGTTCCGCTCGTTAAAAACGGATGTCGGAGGAGAGCGCAGCAGCAGCAGCAGCAGCAGCTCTCTTCCGCTTTGAGAATCGATCGACCTACAAACCCTCGTAATGAAATGCAAAATTCGACGGGGAACCCATTCAGGATTCGATTCGATTCGAATCGCGAAGCCCGACACGACACGCCCGTCTTCCGTCCTTCCGATTCCGAATTCGTCGTCGTCTTGTATCTCGGTTCGGAAAATCCATTGTTGTTTGGCTTGTACGAAGCACTTTGGATAACAAAAATAAAGTAAATAAATAAACAGAAACTCCGAGCGCCGCAGGAAGCGTCGAGTGGCGCGCGACGAGAGTCAGTGGAATAGGTAAACGTTCGATGAGAAGGGTCAGCGAGCGAGAGAACGAAAACGTCGAACGAATGAACGAACGAACGAACGAACGAACGCACGAACCGAAACGACGATTAAACGACTGAATGGGTCGGGTCTCGGTTCGGGTTCGGATCGGGGTCGGGTCGGATCGGGTTTTGGTCTTGGATCGCATGAGAATCGTGATAGCCTTAATTAATTTTTCTAGACGAGGTTACGAGAGATGTAAAAGCAGAAGAACGGACCGCGAAGGTGGGTGCGAAGGTGTTGGTGCGGCGTGTAGTGGTTATTGTTCTGGTTCTTGTACTGGTTCTTGGGGTCGTTAGAGGAGGTTGACGACCGGTTCGACAGGCTGGTGGCGTCACCAGGCCATCGCATTCCGCAGCAGAAATCCGCATCTGTAACACCCAACAACCCTTGCCCACGTCTCATCCTTTTTTTATTTTTGTCATTTTGGATTTTTATTTTTTGTTTGGTTTCTGTTTTCTGTTTCTCTGTGTTTCTCGTTTCGTATCTCGTTTCGTTTATCGATTGTTTTATCTATTTTGTTTTTTTTTTTTCGTCTACCGAATTCAACACGACCGTTCGTGATCCTACGTTTCGCGCGAGATTTACTATGTTTTTCGTTTTATTTTTTGCTCTGTTCGTTCTATCGACGACAGCAACAACAACATCGACAAACGACAACAACAACAATTACAACGGTTTCTCTATTTCGCTTCCGTTCTCTTGTCTCTTTTCTCGTGTGTTTCTTTGGTGTCTTTTTTTTTTGTTTTTGGTTTTCGTTCTTTTTTTGTTTCTCGAGTGCAAAAAAATTGGCAAACAACGGAACATCTACGATAAAACAGCAACGACAACTACGGTGTGGTGGGTACTCTCGTTACGGACGGATCGTTCCGTTCGACGCACACTGTTACTCGTTAGATTTTCAGATCGGTGTACTTATCGTTTTCTTTATTTCTGCGTGTCGGGGACTTTCTCGGGCCCTCCATTTGCGATCTCGTCGGACGGACGGCGATTAAAACTCGGCCGTGAGTCTCGTGAACTCCACAAAATCGAACGCAGCGAAAGAGTATGGCGAGAGGAAAGTGAGGATTGTATAGAAATTTTTGCGGTACAGAGTCTCGTTGTTCAAGTGTGTAGATTTTCTGTGACAGCCAACAACTCTTGCCCACGTCTCATCATCCTTCTTCTCGTCTCGTTTCGTTTCGCTTCGCTTCACTTTTCGCTTCGTTTCGCTTTCCCTCGCGCGTCTGTGCTCGCGTTCTCCCGGTGCTACTCGCGCGAGAACAGCGATGCGCATAGACAGTCGTCCAGACTGGCCGGAAACAGAACAGAAACGGAACAAAAAGAGAAAGAAAAAAGAAAAGCAGAGAAAAAAAGAAAAAGAAAAAACAAGCGGAAATGTATAATGTGCGAGAAGCCACGTAGACGATCGCAGACGATCATCGGGCTCGCCGTTCGATCGGCGCGCTGCGAGGCGAAGCGTGCGAAGCAATATCCGCACCAGTTCGCGTCTCGTCGTACCTTTGTCACGAATTTGATTCGGTTCCGATCGCGTCTTCCGGTTAATACCGTTTCCGGTATTCCGCGGAAGATCCTCCGACGCGACGCGGCGGCGCGTGATCGTCCCCGCGGCGTTTCTCTCGCGTGAAACGACCGAAAGCGAGTGCTATTTCAAGCGGAACAAGCAATCAAGGTTCTCTTTAGTCGGTCGAATTGCAGGCTACTCCGCGAGGCGAGGCGAGGCGAGGCGAGGCTAGGCGAGAAAGCGCAGAGAAGCGATATGACGCGCGGTTGTTCTCTCCGGTGTGCTCGAGGCTCGTCACCGCCGCGCCGTCCTCCTTTTGTCCCGTTCCCGCTACCGTGTGCCCGCTCTCCTGCTCTCCCGCGTCCGCAAAAAGCTCGCAAAAGCCGGGCTTTCTTCGCGTTCGGTAGCGACGGAACAAACGGCGACGCGACGCCGGTGTTCGCTCGAGGGCGACGCGCCGCGGCAACTTTCCTGTTCCCCTCCCCACTTCTCAAACCGCTCCGCGCGCCGATACAAAGGGAGACCGTGCGCTTTTGTGCTCGCCGAGTTTCTTTCATCGGGTAAAAAAAGAAAAACGTTGTCGCTCCGATAGGCAGTTTGCGAGGAACGCGACCGTGTCCCGTCGAGTTGCCCGACCGATTCCACGCCACGCCGATTGCTAATTCGTCGACCAACCGCGTAACCGCAAAACGAGATCGAAACACCGCGTCGCGAGCTCGTCCCCCACGTGTCAACCTCGAACACGTGTCGCCGGATATTATTTTGGACGCGTATTTCGGCCGCCCGATTATTTGGCACCGACCACCTTTTTTACGACCCCTGCACTGCGAACGCTACACGTATGTATACCATAATACACGCATAGCGTCTACTCCCGTTTGGCACCGGTCGCCGCTCCTAGTACTCGACCGATATTTGGGTCGACGCGTACCAAACATCGAATTTCTACGCGAGCGAGTCCGATCTTCGACGGGCAACGGTCGAGTACGAACCGCGATAGACTCGTATTTTATTATACATACACGTTCATCGGATCGTCACGTTCGTCGCGGCCCGGCCCGGCCCGCCCCGGCGAATCGATACGTTCCCACGCGCGTTTCATCGTTCGAAATTGGCCGTATCATTGCGCTCGACTCTTCGCACTCGACTGTACAACAGGGACAACCGGATGAAATCTGTTGATCCCACGGGGAACACCTCGCGGTCTTCCGGTGAGATTGATTACGGCAGGTCGGATTTGTGCGCGACGCGTGTCCGTTGCGTTATTGTTTCAACTCTGGAAGATACGGAAAATTTGGAAAAGAACGATCAGAAATTCCATTCGAACGGAGAAATCGCGGAAAATCGTCCGAGCGCAAAGAGTACTCGTACTGTCCGTGCCTCGCAAGAAGTCTTCCAAAGGGGATGCTCGTTCGCGACCAATTAGGTTTTTGCGTGACACGTTTTAGCCAATGATTCAGCTAGAACCGAAAGTGCGCGCGGAAAGGCCCGATCGGACGGCTCGCAGCCGCATTTCTGCCAGGCGATTTGTTGCGCGACGCGCGGACAATGCGGACGCGTTCGACGAAGCCGCGCGATCCCGGGCAAAACGGCGGGTGTTGCCAATTAGCGGCGATCGCGATCTCTTTCTGGGAAATTTCGGGCGAAGGACGCCGAGAGCAGGATGAAGAGCGCTCGAAACGGAAACGAGGCGTGCCGCGAAGCTGCTTATTGCCGGAATCGTCGCCTCTACGCGCCGCTCCGCGCCGCAGCAACGATCAACTACCGCGGCCGCTTTCAAGCTTTCCTCTCCGTAAAGTTGGTGCCTCGGTCTCGAGAGAGGAGTCTCTCCTCTCTCCGCTCTCCGGTCTGTGCTCTCTGCCGGTGGAGGGAGCACGCGCGCGTCAGCGAGTGGCCGAGAACTGTTTTTATTCTGTATACCCCGCCGTGGGAATCGGTCTGCAAAGTTGATCGGAGCCCTCTCGATCGTCCCGGCGAAAGGATCGAGGGACGAGAGGAGGATCGACGGAGAAAGCTAACCCGCTCCGCGTCGAGCGGCCGGGAACGCGCGAGCGCGCCCCGCCTTTTATCATGCTTTCCGCGTCACGATTCCGTCCGAGCGTTTCGCGTCTCGAGTGGAAAAAGAAAATTCTGTCCTCGACCCGTTTCCGACCATCTATAAATATTACCGTTCCAAGAACGAATCGAGCGGAGGAGCAAAGGACGCGGAACGCGATGCTAATCGCGAATTTTCCCATCGAACGAGCTTCCCTCGCGCGCAGCGTCCTCTAACGCTCGCGAGAGAGCAGCCGTCTGTTGCTCGGCTCGCCGAAACCGCGGGTCGACCGTTTTCCATTTTTCCAACGACGACGACGACGACGAGAGAGGCGAACGCGAAACAGGAAGCGCATCGCGAGCTGTACCCGCCTACCCGGCACCGATTCTCAGCGCGAGTTGCGCCACGAGGCTCGCCTCGCGAACAGCCGAACGGACCGGGGTTCATTGGATCGACGACTAATTGCCGAGGGGTGCCAAGCGTATTTGCATTCGAATAAATCCAGGCCACGCGTAATCGATTCGCGTCCCGGAAATTTCTATGAAGCGCGACGCGAGCACGTTCTCGCGACCCGAGACGGAGCCACTAGACTCCGCCGGTCCAACGATCGTTTTCTTCCCGGCCGTTCCTGCCGTTACCCTCTCGTTCTACCCTCCACCCCCGAGGAGCGAATAATTGGTAAGCTCGTTAGCCCGAGTCGAAATTAATCGCGAGTGTAACGAGCGAATCTCGGCCGCGCCGCGTTCGAGAGGGAATCGATTCGCGCCGGATGCACCGTAGAAAAGCTGCAGCTACCACCTGCCGCTGCCGCCTTCTTCGGGCGAACTCACGAACACCAGGTCCGACGATGAATTTTTCAGACCTCGTGCGCCGTCTGCTCCCTCCCACCGCATCCCGAAAAAGTTCCCGTCCCTCCCCATCCCCCGGCGACTACGAAAATCCCGAAAAGAAATCCGCGCGGACCGGCTCGGCCCGACCCGGCGTGTCCAGAAATTTATTATCGGCGCGTGGAATTGTTTCTCGAGCAAACAGCTGCCGGCAACGAGGGCTTCGAACAACTCAGTGACGCAGGACCGGCATTGGTTGGACTCGGACCCACCGATTCGTACGCGGACTCGGTCTACCACTCGCTCGATTGGCTTAGCATTTCTTGGTTCACTTCGGAAACACCTCGAACGACGATCGATCCGACGCGACGCGATCGCTCCTCCGGTTGAAGGCTGTCGGCCATTTAACAGCGTCGCGCATGGAGAATGTTCAACGTCAACGTAATTCATTCCTGTCGAAGGGAAGAAGAAGGTAGACAGAGGAGTGTCGATGCTGTGCTGGCGCGGATAGGTGGACGCATCCACGATTCAACTGTATGCACTGTGATGAGACGACAAGATCTTCGGGGCAAGACTTGCGTCCCCATTCTACCTTCCCCTCAGTGGCGGCTCGCGTATACCCATCCCCTATTCCCACTTGTCATTATCGATAACAGTTAATATAACGAGTTCTTTTTTCTTTAATTCTTTCTTTATACTTGTACAATATACAGGGTGTTCGGTAACTGGTGGCACAACCGGTTAGAGGCTGATTCTATCGTCACAAACTAAGTCGAAAAAATGAAATAAAATTTTTTCATTTGATACTTCGTTTTCGAGAAAATGGAGTTTAATCATCGGGTTCGCGTGCTTTCGTATACGCAGCAAGTAAAATAGGTCGGCCATGATCAGACCCAGCAGACGCTTCCTTCGAATAACATACGTTGTATTCGCTGCATTTCTGAAGTGAAAAAATTTTATTCTATATGTAAAGAAAGTATATTTCTTCCATTTGAATTTGGCGGCATGACGCCGGGTCTAGTAAGATCGGCATTGTACAGGGCATACGAATGCATCGAGAGAGAAGATCGGAGAAGGTGACCACGTGTGAGGAAGAATTGTATTAGAAGAGCAGAGCAAGCCAAAGATATAATTAAGTAAAAGGGAGATTGACGGTTAAAAGAACTTAAATGTCGTTTCTCTTTCGACAGGGCAACGAATTGCGGTTTAATTTCCGGATCAAAATTACCATAGGAAGTAATAGAATCTTATAGATATATAGAATCACCCCGTTTTCGCTTGTACCACCAGTTACCGAACACCCTGTATAATCCTCAAGCTTAATGCCAGTTCCCATTCCCCTCGATCTCAAAACAAAGGCTAAAAATTTCCTGGATCAGCAGCCCCACTCTAATTTTACCTACGACCCGCCACTGTTTCCTCCGCGGCCCGGTCACGCGACGGGTTTCGTCTCCGTCGTGCACGTGTCCGGCACTGGCAGAGGAGGAGTCACTTTTCCCTGATCTGGCGACAGTGCTGTCGGTGACCTTCTCGTCGTCTCACCGCAACAGGACATACATACAACAACGTAAACGCGTTGACGTTGATGTCGCCGATGCGCGGCGCTGTTTAGTGGGCGACAGCCTTCAGGATCCTACGCACCAAACCGTATCATCCGCTCTTTACGGACGAAGGAACCGCGAGAATCCTCGAGCGTTAGTCTCTCGTCCTGGTCTGTCCGTTAACGGCACGAGTACGGTGCCGGGGTCGCTTCTCAGTCGTCGTTTCGAGAGCGACACGCACACAGCGACAGAGACAATGGCGGGGATGCGGATGGCGACGCGCGTCTCGTTGCGTTAGCGGTCCGTCGGTGTGGGGTCCGACTCGGGCACCGGTGTTCATCGTATTCGTACCGTTAAAGGTGCGTCGACACCGGACGCGGTTTCCGATCGCACGCGACGCGCACCGATCGTCCGTCTTGTCTCGATGCGATTTGTCCCGAGCCGTTCTTGCGACGAACAATTCGGCCGGACAGCCTTCGATCGCGTTCTGACAAACGAGGAATTGTGCCTGTTCGTCGCGTGATCGATGCACGTGTCCGGACGCAATCGAGTCGTCCGGTCTGGCTGAATGCGTCGTCTGGTCGCGAGAACGGCTCGGCATCCGTTATTGCAACCCTTCGGCACACATCTACGTTTCAACGTACACTTCGTCTAACATTGTGTGTAAGATTTGTTGGCTTTTGCCGCGTAGATGCGGATTTTTCTGCGAAGTGAACATTGTCTTCCCGGCAATTGCGAGAGACTGGAGCGACGACCGGTATCGCGCGAGGTAAAAAATTGTGATCGGTATCGCGGACTACCGAGACGAAACAGTTTGGTGCGTTGGAGCTTTAACCCTTTGTCGGTCGTACACGATCGAACAGTACGCAGTGAAATCTCGATATATGTAAAAGAGCTACAATTTTTATATGAAAACAAGAATAAGACAAGAAAGTTTTCTAGAATCCTGTTTTCTCGAAGCGGCGACGTCTTCTGTACCCGTGATTGCGATCTACGTTCGACGCCAGCGACAAGTGGTCGGGGAAAAATTCTATCCGTACGCGACCCAACTGTTACTTCGGTGCCGAAGTTTTCACATACATATATCGAGGTCATTACCGTACCGCGAAAAATACAATAGCTACTGCGATGAGATGACAAGAGGATCCCAGGAGCAAGATTTGCGTCCCCACCATGGACCCTAAAGGATGCCGCGTAAAGACAGAGGGGGAGTCGACCTTTAAAACGTCCTTAAACGGTTAAAGTTGAGCCATTCGCCGGTTTTGTCGTGCATGCGACTGGTACTGGCAGAGTGGAAGAAACTTTTCCCCTCGATTCGTGCTCCGTCCCCTCATCGGGCGACACTGCTATCAAGGACCTGCTTGTCATCTCACCACGATGCGTACACGCTCCCGTCGCTGTCGACTTTGCTGGAATCTAAAAACCAGTCCGGGCTGGACGCGGGACCGCAAAGGGTTAAGGCGCGAAGGACTACGTTTCCTAGCCACAGGACATCCCCCCCTCCCACTGGTCCGTTCGCTCTCGTTTTCGTTCTCGTGCTGATTTAGCGTGATCGGGGTCGACTTTCTATATAGAGAGAGAGATACCCTTTTGACGAGGGGTGAGCAGTGAGCTGTGGTTGTGTGGTGCTGTGTGGTGGTAGCGGTGCCGGTGATGTTCGAGGTGCTCTGGATGGTCGGGGTGATTGGGTACGAGGTAGTCGGGGGTGTAGTCGTCTTGGCGGGTGTGGGGCGGGGGGCCTCAGTGTACCTTGGACCGGGGGCAGAAGCCGCTTGTCGTAGCGGGTCGACTGCAGCAGGTTGTCCAGGATCTCCTTGTCCGACTTGCCCTCCTCGAAGCTGCAACACAACCCACTGTAGCTAGCCCCGGAGCCATCGGATCTGCCTCCGCTCTCTCGCTCTCCGCGTCCTCCTCCTCCTCCTACTCCTCCACCACCCACACCTTTCTTTCCCTTCTTCCCCCAACCCCCTGGTCCCTGTCTCTCCGTTCCCCGGTTTTACTATTTCTTTTTTTTTCTTTTGCTCTCCTATTCTCTAGGTTTTCCCTTGGTTTTCCTTCGGTTTCTCTCGGTTCTCGCGAGAGGTCCGCGTCGCGCCCGGGGGGCACCTCGACTCGCTCGGTGTTTCCGTCTCTCGATTTTCCTCGAGGCGCGACCCAGCGCGACGCGACGACCTCCGCTGCTTTCACAGTCCACACGGTGCTCGCGGTGTCACAGTTGCCTGCTTGCCGCTCGGCACTTGGCAGTGCTCTCACCGTGCGCCGAGCACTACCGCGCCGTGTGCCGCGATCGCGAGATCCACTGGTACCAGTTATTATATGCATATCCAAGGAGAGGAAGAACAAACTCAAACAAACTACGGATTACGTCCGGAGAACGTCCATAGTACACAGCCCTCTACGCGCGCTATACATACAGGGTGAGTCACGTAACTTTGTCACCTTGGATATCTTCGTTATTCGTGATAATATGTGAAAATATTATACGAAATACAGAGGAGTTTTCAAGGTCACCTTGATTTTTTTTTATGGAATCTGCTATTTTTTATACGACAGATCGACAGAGTATCAAATTCCGAGTATACCTGAGCATACGAGCGATGACCTCCACGCGTCCCAAACCTAACGAGACGATGAAGATCAACACCTTTATAATCGGAATTTGATAACCTATCGATCTATGGTATAAAAAATAGGACATTCCACTAAAAAAATCAAGGTGACCTTGAAATCTCCTCTATACCTCCAATCACACGAAAAATGTTTGCATCACGATATGCTCTCCTCTGTATCGCGCAAGTTTCGTGTAATAACATTTTTTCATATTATTAGAAACAACGGAGATATTCAAGGTGATAAAGTTAACGTGACTCACCCTGTATATCGAACAGCTTTTTCTACCTTAGAGCGTCGCAACATTGGTCCGGTAACACTCTACATAAATGTATTATATATGCGAGAATACGTCTGATCTGCTACGTCACGATCGCGTGGCTACACCACGACCGCTATAATATAACAATACGTATATGTATACAGATGTATAATATATCCAAACTCGTCTACACTGGAGCTACACGTGAAAACAGAGGCGATGCAGCGGGACGCGGGTCGATCGATATCACCAGTCTGATTTCTCGATCGGAAGGATCCGAAAGAGTCCGTTTCGATCGACCGTCGTCTCGTCGTCCCGATTCGTATCGAGACTAAGACTCCCGCGCTACCCTATCTCGAACACGTGGAACAAATTATGGTAAAATCGAAGCGACATTAACGGCGATGCTCTATTCCATGCAAAGAAATTTACTCGCGGCCACCGAATCCCGTGGGTCCCGAGTAGTTTTCTCATCTAAATACTTCGTAATCGTGTGTCATTGGGAGCTGAGAAAACGTCAGCCGCGTCTGTCCCCGCTCGTCGATGTTCGCGCGGGCTATGCGCGACCGCTGTAGCAAATATTTTGGCCAAAACTAAGGCTCGAATCGTGTTTCTGTTTCTCTCAACTCCCGATAACACAATTCTATCCTCGCCGTAATGTCGCTCTCTCGATATATCCTATCGCAGGCAAGAAACTCGTCTATAATACGATCGATAATACGTACATGTCCTCGGCACGCACGAGGGTGACAAGAGTGAGGGCAAGTGTGAGGATACAGAGGACGGTGAAGATGAGGGAGCTTGCGAGGGAGGTGAGAGACAGCGAGAGGACGGACGAGAGGCGGCCGCCACCACCCGCACACCGCCCAAGCGCCACCCAACCCATTCTATGTCATCTGAAACAGAAAGCACGTTTTCCGTTATTAGCATTGTGCGCGCCGCTCCCTCCGCGCCGCGACTGCGGAAACCAGCCGTCGCCGCGTCGCGTCGTCGAAACGGCTCCGTTCGCCATCCGACCCAGCGGACGACCGAACCGACAACCCTCGATTCGCGCGCAATTTTGCGACGATAGTCTCTCTCGATTCGATTCGATCGTCTCCTAGATCCACACCGCTCGATAACATAAACTAAACTGGAATAAGAATATTTCAATGTTTTTTTAACTGATTTTGGAATTTTTTAGCGAATATCAAATAAAAAATGCTTGCGAGGCGGGCGAGTCAAATAGAGATTTGTTTCTACTTTTAATCATCCTATTAAGCTGGAACTAATTTTAGAATTCATTAGCGTTCAAGCTTCGCTGGTCTGATCCACGGTATAATCGGATTGCAGATCTTTTTATCAAATGAAAAATGTTTGCGAGGCGACAGAGTCAAATAGGTTTCTCCTTTTAATCACTCTATTAAGCTGGAACTAATTTTGGGATTTTTTAGTGTTGCAACTTCGCTGGTCTGATCTTCGTATCAAATGAAAAAATGTTTGCGAGGCGACCGAGTTGAGCAGAACATTTTTTCTCCTTTTAATCATCCTATTAAGCTGAAATTTATAAACTGGCGTTGTTAAATCTTCCGAATAAGCTCACTGCTTGGAATAGCACGTACCCATTCCTGTCATAAATGCACAAGATCCGCAATCTGGTTATCGCATTAAATCTGGATTAATCTGCCGGTCTGGATTAAAACGGTCCAAGATTCGCTGGAAGTAACTCCATTGATTTTCCGCGGTCGGCACCGGTAGCTGCTTTCGCAGTCGAAACTCCGAACCGCGCGGGCGAATAACGTTCGTTTACGGCTTCGAGGAGGCTCGATCATCGATCGAGATCACACGGTTCGTTACCTTCCGTCTCCTATTGCCAGGCAGAATTTTTCCGGAGGCGGTGGACGATCTAAACGGCCCATTGAACGCGTCGCAGCGATCAGCGTAACCTCGTCAACGGGGGACGAAGGGCGGAGCAGCGCGGAGCGTTTCAGCGAATTAAAGTAAATCCGTTTAATCGAGTATCGGCCGAACAAATTCAATTTGCAGCCGCACGCACGCGCCGCGTACCTGCTAGAAAACTTGCTCGTCCCCGCCAGCGCCGCTGTGACGATGGCGGGAGGGAGGGGGGCGGTTCTCAATCCTCAAAGAGCGGAACGACCCGCCTCGGAATCTCGGTGTCTATTGCCTATATTCGTATTTAGGCCAGGCGCTCGGGGAGCCGGCTAAATGCCGACGCGTCGCTAATTCCTCGGATTTCGGTTTCCGAGCATTTAGAATCCCGGAGGGGGTGGCGGAGCACTTTTCCCGGGGACGTCGAAGAATTCCGGAACGGGAACCCAATATCCGTACTTAATCTCTCCGGAGATCACCGTGACTTAAAAGCCTTAAGTCCCTCGCGCCTATACAGCGTCGCGACGACGCGACGGATCGCGGTGTATTCCCAAGCCGTGAAACGTCGGTTCGCTCCGCATTTAGACTCCTCTCGCGATCACGATCCTGATCACGAGACTGCGGATACATGCGCAATTTTCGATTTTCTTAGGCGAAATTTCAGAAAGAGGAATCACGTAAAATTTTATTTTCGTAGTTGTGAAATAGATAAAAATCGTACTGAATTCCGTGGAATTTTATGTCGCGGCATTTTTTGGGAATTTCGCAGAAGCCACGAATTGCGCGACGATCGGCGGTCTAGCGATTGCCGGAAAGCGATCGCGCGTTTCTCGGTGATCCCGGAGGCAAAAACGGTCGCGAACGCGTCGAGGACTGTTTTCTTCGGTGGTTCTTTTTGGTCGGCTCACAGTCGCGCCGTCCCTAATTGCCTCGAATCTCATCAGCTCGGCGCGGCGCGGCGCGCGATCCGGTAACCTCGATTTCGAGCGTCTAGCAAACGGGAAACTAGCCTTTTCCCGCGTCAAATTGGCAATCGGTGTGTCTTCGAGCTCTGCGGCTTCTAATCCAATATGGGTCTCGAGCCCGCGCGAAGAAGCGACGCTCAATCGTCCCTACGATAATCGATCGTCGTTCCACGTCTGGGACGCGAGGAGACGCGCGAGCTTCGAAAGTTTGCACCTCTCGGCCGTCGTAGACTGCGGCGACCGGCTCTCTCCGGAGGATCGAGAGCCGTTCGCAACGTTCGGATATTGTACAACGTGACTGCCACGAGTCCCGGGCGGTTCAAACTCGAAACGATAACGCCGCAAACTAATTTCTGCTTAGCACGGACGCCCCGTTAACCGTTTTCGCGAGCCCCGGCCACTAGAAACGGTCGGTCGATCGTGAGAGCCAGAAATTAGACGATCGCTCGGTGCAGCAGCCGTCGCGCAGGTCCTAGTTTCGCCGAAATCCTGACCGGAAGGGAACGAGAATTTGTGCATTGCGTTTCATGGAGGAGCGACTCGCGATTTGACAGCGGATCTTTATGCGAAATAACAATTTTCTACATGGATCGCGACAAACTGAAATTATATAGAAATTTGTTTTCTTTGTTAATACGTCATTCGAAATCATTCGGTGTCGTTAAAAAATTAGCCTACACGGAAACACCTTCGCCTAAATAAAATATTTGGCCAATGAACAAAATTTTTGGACGTATTATGAATGAAAATAATATAACAATATTTTTAAATTTTTCTAATGTTTCCGCTATTTTGAATCACACCTACTCATTTCTGTTATAAATGCGTGAAATCCGCAGTCTATTCATAATTTATACCAGGTTTTTTTAACGTCTAAAACCAAGCAATCTCATGGCGGAGTTCGAATTGATCGATATGGGAGAAAAAATGTAAAAGCTGCCGCGCGGTATCGATTGTCGCCGAGTCTTCCATTTTTATTTGTTTTCCGTATCGGTGAAAGCTTCGCTCGAGCTGTCAACGCGTGGTCCCGAGGGCGTTAATTCGACGCGGTGCGCCACAACGCGAGAGAACCGCCTTCGGGAACGGAACCGGAACCGGCATCGGAAAACGAATCGCGGCCGAGGAAAAACAGTTTTCTCCGTGGCGCGGGGATAGTTTATCGAGTCGCATCGAGGAAAAACTGAGAGCCCCGTGGGCGTCGTCGCAGCTCGCGGCTCGCATCTCGCATCTCGCATCGGTCAAAAGCAGCGTCTCGTTTGCGGTCTCGGCTAGGCGCGATCGGCCTTTTCAAGTCGGCCTCGGGGCGGTTTTGCAAGTGGCACGCGTGTTTTCACCTCCGAAAGATCCGGCTGGATCGTGTTGCGTCGGCGGCGCGACGCGACGCGTCGCGGCGACCCATCGGAAATCAACCAGTTGCGCTTTCTCGAGCCGTATCGAATCGATACGGACGTTTCACCGCGGTATATTCTTTTATTCGCGGCGGCAGGAAGAGCGAAGAGGGACGCAACGCGAAAGGAACCGCGCAGGACGGTCGTTGTTCCGCGTTACCCCGTTACACGGTGACCCATTGAAATCGTGCCAGGTTTGTTCGATCGACGCGACGCCTCGCGTCCTCGCGTAGGGGGCTCGTTTCGTTCTAGCGGGCGCGAGAGACGTCGCGTCGCGTCGCGGCGCGGCGGATAGCGCGATTTCCAATTTCGCCGTGCGGCGAACCGTGCGGCATCGAATCTGCGGATCCGGAAACACGGGAGCACGGGTAGCGTCGTCTCGATGGTTCCTCGAAAACCGAAACCGAATCCCGGGACCGCCGTTTCCAATTTTCCTGGTAATCGCGAGGAAGAACCGAGTTAATCCCCGAAAGCGACGGTCCACGGCTTACGGAGTAATCTCCGTCGAAAAAGCCCGGCAACAATCGGGTTACCGGTTGCCGCGGCACGGCGATCCGTTTAAGAACGGGGCGGTTGCCACGCCACCGCCGACGCACGACAACGATACTCTTTCGTCTAACTATAGCCGGACGCTTATTAATCGGTTTCCCAGGTATTGTACGTGTACGGTCTATAGGCCGGCCCGCTTCTCGATATCGAGCGGCTTATTTCTCGCGGGAAATGCTCGATATATCTAGCCGGCGCGACGGAGCTGCTCGTCGAAGAGGATCCCCGCCCCTCGCCGCCCGTCGCGCCTCGAATCCTCGTCGGACGGTGTTGGTCCTCGTCGCGGAACCTTGGGACTACACCGGGATCGACCTTCCGCTAGAAGCGATCTCGACGCTAACCCGCGACATCCTCGACTATTCTCGTCGGCGTCGGCAAATTTGTTCGCGGTCCTTGAGGAGAGAAGAAGAAGATGGTAGCGAGAAAACGATTGGGCGAAAGCTGGTCGCGGGCTGCGCTGGACGGACGGGTCGCTCGTCGGGCGGGTAGCTACGAGTAAACGAGTACGTTACCGCCAACCGTACAGCTGATGCTCGTTCGATCAATACGGGGCGTTGCGGCACGGAACGCTATAGAGTATGTCACGTGGCTTAGCCTGTCCCATTCTGAGTCCGCGGCTCCTTTCCACGGCGCGCTCTCCGCCTCCCTCTCTCCTTCTCGCGTTCCTCTCTATTTCCTTTTTGCTTATCTCCTCTCTACATCCCCTCCCCCTACCAGCCCCACTCCTATTCGTTCGCTACGGCAGGATACTATTTCTCCGTCCGATGCTCTCACGGCCAAATTACCCTACCTCCAGGCATCTTCTTCCGTTTCCGTGTACCCCTCTCTCTCTCTCTTTCTCCCTCTCTCTCTTTCTCTCTCTCTTCTCTCTCCCCGTTTCTCCCGATGCCGAGTTTGTTTCATCCGGCATTTCTTCGGTTGTCTAGCGGACTACTCGTCTTTGGTCCGACAGCTAAAAAAAAATCACCGGCGATCGACGCAGCGGCGCTCGATGGCCCTGTGTGTCCCTTAGGGCTCGCTTCGATGAGCAAGGCCCCTTTGTACCTTCGCGCGCGCTTTCGATGGACATTAACACCGCATTCGCTTTGAGACTCGCTACGCCCTCCACTCGTACAGAGAGCAGCGACGAGTGACGCGACGCGACGCGACGCGACGCTGAGAACCCCGACACAATCGACCGAAAATTTCAACTCCCGGCCCTTTTGGGAACGGACGGACGAGAGACGGTAGGTATCTAGCACGGTAGACACCGAGACGCCACGCCGCCGCTTCCCACTCTACTTTTCCGGAACGAGCGTTCTCGTCGATCTGCTGGCAACGGGCACGTAATATTTTCGGATTTCCACGGAAATGTTCGTTCGATCCGCCGTAATTAAGGATCGGGGAGACGAACGCCTCGCCGGCCCTTTGCCTCCGCGGCGTGAACGCGCGCAAACAACGCGGCGCCTCTTATCGAACGCTTTGTCCGGTTCTCCTCTGTCGTCCGACGAAATTGCGCCAATTCGTTTATCGATCCTTCCCTCCTTTCTCTCTCTCTCTCTCTCTCTCGTCCTTCCATTGTTCCGCGTCTCGAGAGGATGGACCCGGAGACGAGAGAACGTCGCTTGCGACGTCAGCGTCGTCGTCGTCGGTTTCGTAGAGCAGAACGTAACTCGCCGGAGAATTTATATCCGGAGGACTTTCGCCGATCCGGCTTCAACACGGAATCCCCTATTTCGCTCGGCCCCAAGGAAGTCGATAACATCACGCAAAGGTGAAGGTGCTGAATTAACTAGCTAGGTTAAGGACGAGATTTTAGCTCCGCGAAACCGGGTCACCGCGTCGTCGTCGTCGTCGCCATTGTCGTCGTCGCCGTGAACCACTTAATCGGTTCTGTTTCTTCGATTCCACGAGCGTTCCTGCTCAAGTCGCGCCTAAACCAGCCGCTACGTCTCCCTCCGTCCTTGCGAGAGGGGGCTTCTTCCGGTGAGAAGAGGAGAACTATCGACGCGCGTTCGGCGATCCTGTTAACGCGACTTTCCGCGCGCAGCGTCGCTCTAACTTGTTCCGACAACTTCCGGCCGAACGACAGGGGACTCGCTTAATCCGGCAACTCGACGATCAAACGTCGCGGAACCAACGCGATCGCGTCCAAAGTTACCGTCGGGTCGCGTCGTCGAATCGTGCCGCGAATTGGCCGAGCGACGCTCGCGTCCACGGAGAAGAAACAAAGAGTTTTCAACTTTTTCGCAACCGGTCCCCTTCCTCTGCAGAAGGTATCTCTCGGTTTTGAATCGATCCGATTTCCAAGCGTCTCGCCCGCGATCGAAGCGAGGTCGATCGGCGCGACTACTTCCCAGTGGAGTAGCTCGACTATGGTCGGACCGCCCCGCAAACACCTGGCAGAGACTTTCGGGAATTTTCCGAGACGGCGCAACGGCGTGATCGATGATGCACCGGGCGGTCGGCATATAGCAAACGGGAGGAATTAATCGGCACGCGCGTGGAAGATAAACCGACGACGGGATGGAACGAGGACGTGCGCGAGCCGAGGAGAACCGAACGCGGGACGCAACGGGAACGGGACGAGGCGCAGTTATTTAGCGACCGGCTAATAATGGATCGGGGGGGATGGGGTTCACGGTTCGTCGGACGTCAAAGCGCCGCGCGGCACTCTCTTTGCATGAAACAACCCGATTTTCATGGGTCGCCACTGTCAAAGAGCACCTTTAAGGTTCAATTTACCCGGCCAGCGAGTACACCTTCCTCGAAGGGATTTTTACCGAAGCCGACGACGCGACGGCCGTTCAGGGCTACTCGGGGCTACGCGCCGATGCTCCCGTTCAAGATTCGGCCGATCCGAGATTCTGCGGCGAACCGCCACCCCTTCCGGCGGATTAGCGAGGGGAAACGTCAAAGAGGTCTCTCTCTGTCTCTCCCGCTTGACGTTTCTCGTTAGAAACACGCTGGAGGAAGAAATCTCGGGGTGTGGGGGGCCCCAACAGAATGAATGTTTCAGGTCACGTTCCTCGCCCGCGCGGTTCGGTTCCCGGAGAGTCGGGAGGCAACTTTTGTTCACCGGCTTCCCTCCGATCCACCGATCCCACCGATCCTCCGAGGCTCCTTGTTCCTTCGGGCGGTGTTCGCGATCACGTCCGCGCGCCCGAGAGCAAATTTAAATTTAAAACGAAACAAAAGCCGTGGCCGGAATGCTTTAATACGGGGAGCGGAGAGGCGCGATGACATAACGGTTGCGCGGGCGGCGATCGAGGGTTGGTTTAATTTTTTATTGAATTCTTTTTTTTTTCGTAACCGACAGTAACAGAGACCGAGACGAGTTTACCTTAACGTGAGATATTTGGCTGGTCGCAATGGACGAGGCAGGCTGTTGCTGTTCGTTGTGCAGGTTTTTACTTCAACTTTCGGGGACTCTCATCTTCCTCGCGTTGCCGCCACTTCTCGTCCACTTTCGCGAGCCGGAAAGCACCCCTTCAGCGGCTCATGCTCGTGCTCGTACCCGCGCTCTCAACGCACGCCGATCCGAACTGCCATCTGAAAAACATATAGCGCGGATAAGATTTTCGGATCCGTTGGTATTACACAGTAATGGCGCGATCTAAGCGCGAGTTGGGGCACACGATCTAAGCGCGTCGCCTACTCGTTCCACCGAGGGGCATACCCCGCGTGGGGCCTCGGTTGCCGAGCAGCGTAATCCGATACCGGGTCCGGTGTATCGGTGCGAACTACTAATACAATTACGAAACTTCTTTATTTTTTTTCTGGGACTTTCAACAAGTTATTTCTGGCACTTTTCTGATTAAAATGACACTAAACACGGTATAATTTCAGCTGTATTTACTGGCTTAATTGACGGTATGGACTCAGTTTTAGGCCGCGCTTACATCGGTCTGTGTTTACATGTTTTTCTAAGTTCGGCATCCTTTGTACTATCGGCGCGGTCGACGCATGAACAAATAGTGTCGAAGCACGATCTGAGCACGCGCACAGAACCGAGATAAGGTTTAGATCGCGCCATTACCGTATTAGGTTCTCCCAAAAGTTTATTTCGTTTTCAATTGATGTTTTCAAGAAAACCAATTGCACGGTTAAAATATGGGAAGCTAGAACAGAATAATAGAACATCAACGAACAGAAGATCGTGTTCTTCGGGTATGCTGGATGTTATCTAACGATATGGAATGTACGCGTAATGAAAGAAACTTTTAAAAATAACCTAATACACACATGCGTGTGTGTACGCGTACACACCTATCTCGGTAATCGACTGAAATCCCAAGCGAACAATTTCAGCCCGGGGACTTCCGATAATCGTGCACGCGGCGCAACGAAAATTGCACTCCGACGCCTACGGAGCGCGACTCTCGTTGGTGGTAGTTGGACGAAACGGCTTCGCCAATAAAAACTCACGGAACGCGGTGTTTCCGGTTCTTAGACGATTTGATGGCCGGCGGACGACGCAATGTGTCGTAACGAGGTAATAATGTTTCGATTTTTACTGTCCGCGAGCGCGCGGAGAACGTCCTGGCGCGGGTGGCGCAACCAGAAACAAGGTCACGCTTCCATGAAAAATCGACTAGAAATACACAACGCCAGTTCGAAGTTGTTAAAAAGAGGCGCGCTGGTACGGTCGTACGATCTTCCAACGGCAGGACAAAAGATACGATACGACGGCGCATTTTACGTTGCGCCTTAAATGTGCTTTCGGCCAACACGTCTGCGTTCGTGACTGACAGCTCTTGCAGTAGTTGCCCTAGGTATTATAACCACGGAACGTTCTTATTCTACGTGTTCGACCTATTTTCCGAACGATTCCGTTCCCGACCGTAGCTGGACTACCGGGACACCGAGAGTAAAATCGTCGGTCGATCGTTACGAGGAGCTGGAGTTCCGTGTAAACGACGACGACGCGGAGGAGGACTCTTGTTGCGGTAGTCGTTGGTTCGATTTCGAGGGATCGCGACGCCAAGTCGCGCCCGTTCCTCGGAATTGCCAGTGACCGAGCGTCGCGTCGCGTCGAGTCGCGTCAGGGTGTTGCCAGGAACCTAACGGCGTTCAACCTTGGCCCCGTGGCCCGATTCGCGAACGTTTCGCGCTAAGCCCCGCCGGCTAGTCCGTCCTTTTCTCACCGCGTCTTCGAAACCGAATCAACCAGACCGAACGGAACGAGTACTCTTCGCGTTTCCCATCGGCTTCCGGCCCCGCGAGAACTGCGATTACCGTTGTCGGAGCCGCGCTCAGCTTCCTTCCGCGATCTTCCCGGAACTGGAACGATACGCGGGAATTTTTGCGGGAAAAAAGCATGCTCGGCAAAAATCTCGAGAAGTTCCTTCATTACAGGAGATCGTGGAAACTTTCCCCATCGAAGGGAGGCCTGGTTGCGAACTTTTCTCGCTGTGTGCCCGGACGGCAGATGGCGGACCGTTGTCGGTCAATCGATGTGGGAACAGCGGGAACGGAAACCCGAACCGTGGCAAAAACGAAGACACCGGAGTCTCGGACGATAATCCGAGTTTCGTCGGGACTCTACGAGCGCGCCTCGGGCGATCGTTCTCCGACGACGAGAGGAGAGTTGCTCGTCGTGTCTCGCGTTTCGCGAAAACAGCCCGAGGCGGAATTTTCCCGACGCACGGACGGAGCGGGAGAGCCGTCGTCCGTCGGCCGCAATGGCGTCGACGTTGGCGTCGGCGTCGAGCCGACGTCGTGTCAGGAGCACGTGAATATTAAACGATGAACAACAGAGTCACGAAACACACCGCGGTGCATTAATGTCGGCCTAACGTGTTCGCGTAGAGGAAACGGGTCGCGTGCGTCGCGACCATACGCGTTCGCGTTGATACGAATACGACGCGGCCGAACGAAGAACGCAGAGACCGCCGCGGTGGTTCACGGCTGATCGCAAACGATCGAACGGATCCGCGTTTTTCTCGCGTTCGCCGTTTCCGTAACGACGAGTACCGTGCGACAGGCGTCGCGTAAAGTAGTTCGAGGCTGCGTTTCTTTTTTCAGCGTAGCGACGTTTCCACGCGAGTTTTCCGGCAACGAAACGAGAACGATCTATAGACCGGCCCCTTGACTTACATAGAAACGCGCGTACGGGGAATTCATTTCCCGGGAAACGATTAGCCTCGCGAACTCGCGAGCGCGCGACACGGACGACCCAGCTGACGGCGATCGTCGACCATACTCTCTCGGCGGAGAGGATCAATCTCTCGCGGCTGTACTTGAAATTCCCGCGTTCCTCCTCGTTATTGTCTATTCCGAAGGCGGGGGACGTGCGGCCTTCGTAAAAGCTAGCTCTCTTGTATTAATTGATATATAATTTAAAAAAAAAAACTGTAACCTGCGCGTTTCAGAAGAAACAAGAAGGGGAAAACGTGGTATACTCTTGTATTTAGTTTGTATAGTTTCGTTGTTCTGTGTACTTTTGTTCCCAATGTTGTAATGCGAACTGTGTTCCACGGAACCCTGAGAAATCACAAAATGTCCTGCAGGAGTTTTCTAAACATACATGAAATATTCAAAATAATACTTTTGTATCTTTTATTACAATATAATAAAATACTATTAAAACTTTTTTTTACAAAACTATTGTTTATATACCGAGTCCCGCGAAGCAATTATATACTAGTAAGGGTCCCGTAAATTGACAAAGTTTGAAGACTACTGTTGCGTGTTATGAGATATTTGCGATAGAAAGAAAAACTTGAAAAATTCCAATTTCGGCCACGATAAAAGAAAAACGTTGTCCAGGAGGCTGTGCGCGGGTGCACAGGTGGTACACGGCTGTGATTTACGACGGATGCGCGGAATCGTTGCCAGGAGCGATACCTCTGGTCGAGATCGATGGAATTACGCGGTCGGAAGGAGAACCGTCGACCAGCGACGACCGACGGCCGACCAGCCGGTTATCGATCGAGCATGCTATTTTTGCGTGGGCGTCCCGTATTCCGTAATAACGAGAATAATGCTATGAAAACCGTCCATTGTTCGAGCGGTAATCGCACTCGTCCATCTCCGACGAAACGAGACGATCGTCGACGCGCGACGCGTCTCGTCCCCTCCCTAAATTCTCTCTCTCGAAGAAGGTACTCGAGAAGGCGTTCTCGATCCGATCCAAACAACCAAGGTGTTTCGTTCGTCTCTCTCTCTCGTCTAGGGTGATTTCGACGGGACGAAGTCGGCAGAGAGTTTCGGTCGTTGCGCCGACGAGTGGTCTCGGTGCCACGGGAGAAAATAAACCAGCGAGCCGCTTGTTTGCATACACGGCACTCGACACGCATCTCGTCGATGCGACGGTTTTGTACCTTGGCACCGTTTCGTCTCGACGACAGACCCGCCGCTCGCCCGCGTCGCGCGTCCCGCGCCACTGCGCGCTCGCCAGCAAGCTCGACGCACACTCGCGCGAACTCTACAAACCCGAGCGGGACTCGAGTGCTTTCGAGAAAGCCAACGCTGCTGCCGCCGGCTTTCCCGCGCAACGCGGACTCGTTGTTCGCGCGCTCTTCCTTGCCGAGTACACATACACACACGTGTACACATCGGACAACGAAGAAACGTCAAGGAGTCTTCGACGCTGTCCGGCGCAGCGGCCGTTCTCATTCTTCTCGCTACGCAATTTCGTTGCCACGCGCACAATCGACAACTGGCATCGCACCGAATTGTTGATAGAGCAACATTCGCGTTTGTCAACCGCGGACAATCCGCGAAATCCGCTCGCCGATTTCGTTCTTTCAGCATCGAGGATACGAGCAGAGACGCATGTACACACGCTCCGCTTGTAACCGTTTGGGAACGAGCGACTCGCGATCGATGCACTTTAATTTCCCGGCTAACTCGAATCCAATTGAGTTGCGAGCTATAAGTGGCCAGCTCGCCGAGCTCCGACCCTAAATATTTACTACGAAAATTGATCCGATCTCGATTGTAGGTGCGCGTGTCGGTTCAACGGTGAACTGTGCCATTGATCAAACCGAGCGCAAGAAGTAACTTGCGTGAGAACGATCACACCTGTTTGACCCTACTAGCCTACTATCCGGCGCCGCGTCGCGTCCCGTCGCTACGTTCCCTTTTCTTGCAGGCCGCGTCCAAGCTGCACGCCGATCGAAATCTCCCGTCGCGTCGCGTCGCGTCGTTGGAGAGCAGCTCGGACTCGCAACAGGCCAGTGACTATACGCGCGTATCAGTGATGGAATCAAGTTCAATATGCACTTGCGAGTTCTAGTCGATTCAAACTCAAAAACGAAAAACTACCAACGAGCCTACTTGCATACTGTGTAATGGTGAGAATTTATTCGTTCACGACGAAAGATTTAACGCTAACTTCTGAATTTTCTATTTTATGATTATTGAAATCATTGTGGTGTAATGAATATCGTTATTGGAGCACGTATTACAATAACAACCGAGCTAAACAAATTAAATCGGGCACCGTTTTTATAAGGCAACTTTTATAGCTGCGTTCAATGTATAAGTGCATCAGTTTCAGCTGAATAATATTTATGTCAGCTGTAGCTCGGACACAATGCGCTTACTCGTAAAAGATACGAATCTGCTCGGCCAGAGTTCGAGCATCGACTGAAAATACTCCGAATTCGAACCGATCCGATGTAGTTTCGAGTCTACCTGGAACCACCGCTATCAATTTGCGAGGTACTCGTGAAACAATCGAAGCAGCCCGGCTAGATTCGACCTTACTTACGATACACATTGTTCGGATCGCGTCGATCACCGACTCGTCGATCACCGCGAGACAGACAACAGCGCGGCGGCGGCGCGCCGGGATTACTCCGATCCCGGGCGGGATCGAACTCGCTAAAAAATGCATCGGGGTATTTCTGAATGGTTCGATCGCGGACAAACAACTGCGAGCCGGCCGGTAATTTCAGGGCAGAGCCGGCGATAACGGATGATCGATGATTAGAAATTAGTCTCGAGTCCGAGTGAAAGTGGATCATCCGGTCGGGACACGTATGTACAACGCGCGCGCGCTCGCGCCCGTATTTTATCTTTTCATGCCACGAGGATTGCTCGATAGACAGCGAACGATAACGGAGAAGCGGGTATCTTTCGGCAGGCGCGCGTCGTCGAGGTTAACGAGCGTGTAACGTTCGGTGTCGAGTCTCGAAACAGTTTAGATTAATTTAATACCATAATCCCGTTCGAAATTGAGAGACTGTTCGAGGAAAGCCTCGATAAAAATCTATCTCGAGGTCTTGTGCCCGCTAAAGGGTATGCGCGAGCGGCCTTGACCAAACATGTTCTCCGGATTCGTTTTTCAGCCAACGACATGACGCGAAGCAGTTGTCGAGCGTGGTGTACTCTCGTCGATTCTACTTGTGTATTTCCTTAAGCGATAACATAGTAGCCCGAAGAACGTAACACGCGAAACGGTCGCGAAGCGCAATACAGACGAGGTGGCTTTCCTCGCAATTTCCATCGGAGTCTGATAGAAACGCGAGCTTCGATGGGAATCCGATAAAAATTCTTCCGCTGTACCAAACGTGTCGATACCGAAGCGATCGATCCGTCCGCCCTGCCCAGGGTTCCCCGCGGTTCGCTTTAAAATTCGAATCGCGAGAGATCGATCCGGGCCGGGCGTCGTTAGGCGAACGAAAGAGAGAGAGAGAGAGAGAGAGAGTGCTACGTGCCACGTCGTACGCGCACACAGACTTAAAACTTTATCCGGTTACGATTCTGCAAGTACCGAAGAGCAAGAGCGTCCCGTAATATGCGTTAAAAATGCACGAGCGAACCGCCGCCGCGCCAGCGACATGTTTTTCGCGGAGCGGCCGCGTCGAATAGAGTTTTCGGTGGCGATCGGATTGAAATCGTTTGCAAACAAACGGCGTGATATTTATTTTGACAGAGTCGTGGCGTATATCGAGCGGCCTCCCGCTCGGTCGCCGCTGTTTGCACGAGCTATCGCAAAGGCATCGGATACGCCGAGAAGGCCCTCGAGACTGCGAGATTCCGCCGATAACATCGCCTACTCGAATGTCTATGTATACATGACACGACTCGACTCGAGTCGAATCAATTGCGTCGCGTCGTGTCGCGGCGAACAAGGCAAGATTTCCGACGCTACCGCGATTACGTGCGCCCGGCGCGCGATTCGTCAGAATGACGCTCAAAAATTCGTCGGTGACGCGATCGTTCGCTAGATCGCTATCGATCGCCCGACGCGAGACGCAGCGAAACGACGTCGCGAAATGAAATCGACTTACCCGCGAGTCGATGCGCTTCGATCGTGGGCCTCGCGGCCGCGCGGCGGTGTTTAATTAAAAAGAGAATTTAACCGGGGGAAGATGGAGGGTGCTTCTTGTTAGAGGAACGAGCCGCGACGCTTTGTTATTTACGGAGCACTCGTCGGACCTTCGTGTCGTAGTTAAGCCTCGTTCTTCCGCATATATTTTATCGAGAGGAACCTCCATCTCCGACGAGTGCCCACTCGATTCCCACGAGCCGATATTGCAACGGGTAGACATCGAGACCCCAAGGCGTTCTCGTCGCTCGAGCACCAGCTCCCGAGGCGCAGCCCACCCTCTAGTTCCCTCCCTCCTCTCGTAACGCTGCCAGCCCCCTCCTCTGGTATTCGCACTTTCCTTCTCGCGAACCCCATCCATCCGCCGGCATTACACCCGTTCCCGACAATTATTATCGATGCGACAAGCCGCGCCGTGCCGCACCGCGACCGCCGCACGACACCGGGAAGAGAACCTGTTGACAACCCGTGCGGCCATTTTTACAGGGACACGCGAACTCGCGGTTACAGATACAGAGCCGAGGCTCGAAAGCAAATTCATGGACGATCGAAACCATTAACCCAGAAGTGCAGAAGTGCATAAAATCTACGATAATTTCGACATTTGTCAAGAAAAATGTCATAGAAGATCTAAAGAGAAATCGAGAGTGGATACCCGGTTAAAACATATTAAGAAATTAAATGTCATATTCGGATACAAAATTTTTATTTTGCAACAAGATACGCTGTCTACCGGTAACGCCGTGTGTTTCACGATCCGATTACAATATTCTCCGGTAAAGTGGAGTACGCATGCTCGAAAATTGTTCGCTAGACTATTAGTCTCCGGTGGTTCCCGTCGGCGAACCTCTTTCGCCGGCAGCTCGGAGGACCAGGCGGGGCCAGCGTGGGGTTGGGCGTATCGTTTTCGGTAACCTGGAAACCCGGAAACCCGGTAGCGTGGGGAGTGCGTGAGAGGCACTCCCTGAAACGTGAGCTCCGTTGACCCGAAACGAATCGAAACCGAACCAATTAGAACGGACGCTAAGGAACAGGCGCGGGATCGGACTTGATTCTCTGTCTACACGGCGACGTCATACGGGAAGCGGTGGTGGAGGAGGAAGAGGGGAGGGAGAGGGACGATCTAAAAGAGCGAGGGAGAAAAAAGAGGGTAGAAGCGACCGAAGCTGTGCGTATATCGGTATATGTATAGAAAACCGACCGACCCCATTTACCAGCGCTTTTAGTTACCACTTTGACCCAAGAGTATTAGCTCCTGCGTATCTCGCCAAAGGATACAGAGGAATACTGGAAAGCTATTAGGTCCGAAAGCTTTTCGAGCAAATAAATCGCGGCCATTTAGCTGTTTTTCTTTTCCTCCCCGCTTCAATCCCCCGCGTCGAAGTACTCTCGCCCCTCCTTGACGGAGGAACGCCTCGAGGAATCGATCCCTGGGATCGGTACGATTCGCGAGAATGCGGAGGACAGAAGTCAGAGTCGGGTCCCCCCATTATTTCGTCTAATTACCGAAGCCGGCAGGTGTGCTTCTGTGCCAACGGTGTTGTCGGAGACGACGCGTGCCTGTGTGCCGGCGGAGCTATTTCGGGTGCGCGCGAAGGACGCGCGGCTAGATCACGAAAATACTGTCGTCGGGGTCAAGGCCGTCCATTCAACGTGCGCTCGAATCGTTCGGAACAACCGCGAACAACGCGAACAACGCGATCCGCGATTCGTCTCGGGCCGGTACGCGTGGCCGCCGAACGAAGAAAATGCCGCGAGAGTAAAATCATCGTCGTCCCTCTGACTCAGCCGCGAGTTTTGTCCGAGGCATCTCCGAGATCTCCGCTAAATTACGTTCCGCGAGCGCCGTACGCCGAGAAGAAAAGAGCCGGAATTTTACTTTATCGGCGAACCGGTTCGACGGCGTTATCACGAGTCCGGGAGAGTCGGCGCGATAACGAGGCCGCACGCCCCGATCGGGTCGGTTAATTAATCGCGATATCTCGGCATGATAAGCGGGCGTAATGTGTCGCGCACGTTTGCCAGCGATTACAAAAATAAATATTGTCGAGCCTGGTCGAGTGGTCGGCCGCTTCCGAGAGACTGTTCGTTTCTTCGTTCCACGTGGTCCCGACGTGAAATCAATTAATTACTGTAATCGTTTATCGTTGGTGGTCGAGAGTGGCGCGGCTCGAGGCTCGTAACGCGCAGACGACGTTCGACTCGGTTATCTTCTCGCGTGGTTCCAACAGAGAGAGGGAGAGAGTGAGAGACGGGTACCCGCGGAGTTTCTGGAGTCGCGTTCGGGGAATTAAAGGCATATTGGATATCCGGCGCGCTTCGGGTTTCAATAAAACTTCATACGTCGAGCGGTCCCGCGTCTCCTCGCCATGATTCCTTCCGAGCGAACCCGCTGGGTCTCCGGGGGGGCTTTTAATATACTTTCGACTCCGCGACCCTTTTTGCGAATCCTCGTTCCTCTGTCGACTCGGCGGCGCGCCGGCTACCGCTGTATCGATCTCTCTCTCTCTCTCTCTCCTAACCGATGGGTATCGGCAGTGAACGGTACGAATTCGGTGGGTAACGCGCGCACGACGCTTCGCAGACGCTTTTACGTTGTTGTTGTTGTTCGTTGGTTTGTATTTTTGTTATTCGTACGGCGCGCGAAATGAAATTGCAGGGTGCACCATCGACCAATTTGTTTCTCGCGCACCGGATCCCTGCGTCACGCCGCCGCCGCCGGAGAAATATACGCAATACGGCGACGTATGTGTGCGTATCTATGTACGTATGCGTGCAGCGCCCGTAGAATTTTCCTAACTCTCGGAAATACGGTTATGGTCCACGGTCCACGGATTACGGTGTACAGCGAGCGCGAGAAGACCAAAGGAGGACACGACAATTATGCGGATAATGGAACGGAGTCTCGTAGCTCCGGTTCCGGCCGACGTTGTCTGCCCGTTAACCGGCCCCCGCTCGTTTTCAGAGAAACGCGGATAAACCAGCATCCCCGCCGAGGAGAAGGAGGCTTTTTTTCGAGTGGGTTATTAACCCCGTTTTCTCCCCCTACCCCCTCTCTCGCTCTCTTGCCTCTTCGTTCGGCTCGTTTCGCAGCTTCGTATCACGACGAATTCGTGTCCCGAGCGTCGCGCCACCGGTCTTATCCGTCCTCCTCTTTGTCGTCGCGTTTTCCTTTCGTCGGGCGGGAGTGCCTCGTTTGGAGAAGGCTTTCGTCGTTTCGCTTGCCGAGTGTAATTTCCATTAAACGTCCGTGCCGGCTAAGGAGGCCGTGAACAAAAAAAAAATGGAATTGTTACCCGTCTCGGATCCGTGCCCGGTTCGGAGGAGTCTCCGAGTTGCTGGCTTCGGCTTGGCCCGACCCGACCCGGACCGGCCCGTCCCGTCCCGGCTCTGCGTCGCGACGCGCTTCGAATTCTTTCGCAGCCAAGTCCGACTGGCACGGCAAGATACCACCGTGTCACGGCCTCGTCGAAGGCCGATCGAGCACGCGTTTCGGTCATTCGTTTGCTAAATCGCGCCGCGCGTCCACGAAACCGATTGTTGTTGCATCCGAGGTATTCGACGTAGAGAAACGCCAGTCCAGACCGAGATGAGACGACGAAAAGATCACCGAGCAGCAATGCGGTAGGCGAGAATTACGTAAGACGTGTTGGTTAGCTGTTTGGCTAGAGCATGGACCCGAAGGACCGTGCCTAGCTCTGCGGGATTGATGCGAAGGACGGAAGTGGAGTCGACCTTTAACACGTCCTTCAGCGGTTAAAGTTCAGTAGCCAAACATACTAGTGAAGCTTACCGCGGTGTGACAGATGGCGGCACTAGGTTTGCCTACCAAGATGGCTGAACTTCCACCGCTGAAGGACGTTTTAAAGGTCGACACCCCTTCCGTCTTTCGTTTCACCACCCCGCATCTATAAATCCATTTTACGCACCATCCTTTAGGCCCTTGTCATCCCACCACGGTACCTTCGACCACCGCACGTACAGCATTAGGCACGAGGGACGTCCACGAAGTAAGTATTCCCGGGGCCGTTTACAGAAACGAAACACGATTTCGTGGAAATCCTTGTTGCAATGGATACAGCAAATCTTCAACTATTCTTCAAGACAGTCGCCACCGGCATTGAGACATTTGTCACACGGTGGGACCAACTTTTGCATACCCCTGTCACAGAAGTTCGTCGCCTGGTTTGCGAACGGCCGTCGCGCAAGTTGCGTAAAATGCGCCGCAAGCGGCATTTCATTCGTCGAACCGAGTGTATTTTAAGACCAATGTCCTCGTTGATTGCGAGAGCAACGAAATCGTTGTTGCTCATCGATCGGCCAACGGCGACAAGATAGAAAAACTTAGCGACAGACTAATTCGAGGCGGCCGGTCCCGTCTCGTCGAATCTCCGCTCGCGAAGCGCGTTCGAGAAGCAGAGAAACGAGACAGGAGACGCCTCTATCTGCCTTCGCTAGACCGGAAGCGTAACCGACGAGCTGCTAGCCGCGCCGGCAGCTTTCCCTGACAGCTTCCGATAAAACTTTCCTCGCGTCCCTTAGCCCGGCGGAAGTCCGATGTTCAGCTTGTTTTAAAACCGATGATACACGCGCGTTACATTGCGCTGAACACAATGAGCGCCAATGCTAGCCTCCCTCGCTCCTCACTCGGCTCGCTTGTGCAGGCGTCTCTCGCGAACCGCGTTGCGAGCTCGAAATGGAAAAACAAGCCGAAAACGCGGAACGCGCTTCATCTTCGCGAGAATTGACTCCGCGAACAATCACCGCGAGCGTTCTCCGAGCGTTCTCGGCGGATTAAATATTGATGGCGGTTTCCCAGTTGAATTTTTCGCGTCGGCAATCGAATTTCCTCCGGTTTTTCCGCGACAAGAAATTATACGTCGAACCGCTCGCGTATGGAAACACCGAACGCGCCACGGCGCCGAGGTTAATTGAAATATTTACCGATCGACTCCGCGTTTCAGGTTCCCGCGGGAACGCTCCGAAGTCGACCGGCGAATAACTCGATGGAATCTCGATTGGCCGCGGCCGGTAACCGTACGACTATCGCTCGAATCACGAACAATTACGGATTTTATGGAACTGCCGACGACGCGACGCGACGGTGAACGATCGCGCGGTGATTCCGCGATGACGCCCGGGTTTCGCACACCGGCGATGACCCATTTCCTAGAATAGTAACGATCGCTTCCCCGTCCATCTAAATATTTAGAATTTTAAGACCGTCGCGGCGCAGCCGACTCGTCTCGCGCAGCCGACACACGCGCGATTCCAATCGAATCCGCCAGGGGAAAACGAACCTCGTCTATCGGCCCGCGGGACCCGACGGATTTCTTCCAGCGCGAAGTTTTCATTTTTCCACGACCGGCAACGAGAGGACAGCTGCCGAAAGGGTCCGTCGGGAATATCGGGAAACCATTTGCGACGCGGAACCAGCCGGATATCGGGCGACAGCGTCCCCGTAGCGTCGCTACTTTCGTTCGACAAGCTTGTCACGCGTTCACCGGGGAATCGCGGGACTAATTTGTCCGCGGACCGTTCCAACGATTCCTAAACCGGTCACGAGCCAGCCACCATCGTCATTCCGAAATTAAAGGGTGAACCGCCCCCGGGTGTTGTCTCGAATTTAGCTCGATTAAGTTGACTCGGCAGCTGCTCCGTACCCGGGATCGATCGCCCTCGACTTAGCGCTAACGAACGCGATTCCGCTCGGACTGCCGGGCAAACTCCCGATGACTGCTCCACAGAAATTATCTTTACACGGTTCTCCCCTGGTCTAACTCTTGAATTTCGCCCTTCCGACAATTTATTTTTTAACCCTTATATCAATAACCGGGCACCCGGATGTCCACTTTCCTTTTCTTTTCAAAACTTCTTTAACATTTGTAGGGTGAGAAGCATGACGTCATCCATTGGTGAACCGTGACGTCATTCATTGTATTATATATGTATTCATCGTTTCGTATCGATTGCGGTTTTCATATTTTTGTACAACAGATTTTGTTCGATTCGTGTACAGAACGTGAATAAGGAAAGACTTTTCGTATTGTGATCCGAGACGTAAATCTCGAACGAAGATTTGGATATTTGTATTATTGTGTTCTCTTATTAAATTATATTATTTATTAACGTCTGCGATCCTACACATTTTTCTCGATAAATGTCGAAATTATTGTAGATTTCATGTTCTTGAATCACTATAGATTAAGCTAGATTTGACGAATTAAAAATATCTATTGAAACTATATAACAGAACATCATTGAGTATTGTAGAAATTTCGGTTATTTATCCAACGATTAAGGTGCTTTATATTGCCAAAAGTGAGGTGGGAATTTGGTTTTTTCTGAAGCCGGAATAAAGGCGGGAGTGATCGATCGATCGCGCGCAATTGCGTAAAACCTCGTAATCGGTCGCGAGCAAATCGAGCTCGTGCAGCCTCGGTGACGCGCAATCGAGCCTAAGTCTCTCGGATTAGGAAGCCCTCGCGATTCCGCGTGGTCCACTCGATAACATGCGGCGATCGGTGGACAGCTCCGTGATATATCGTTCTCATTTCTGTTCTGTTTTCTCTCTCTCTCTCTCTCTCTCTCTCTCTCTCTCTCTCTCTCTCTCTCTCCCTCGTCGAAACGCCAGGATGCTAATTACTCGCGAACAGCTGCCGAACAACAGCGCGAGACGCCGAAGATGTCGAACAACTTTTCTCTATACATAGAGGATGCCCATTCGAAGTTTCGCACGCAATTATGCCTCGAACTTCGAGAACGTTTAACCGGAGGAAAGCCTTGAATGGCAACGAACGCCCTTGAATGACCTTCGGAGATCAACACGTTACTGATCCTGGAGTTCGCCTCGCAACAGGCGGCAACTAAATGACAACGTTAGACTGCGGATTTCATGCGTCTATGAGAAAAAATGGAACTTTTAAATATTATAAAAATACATTACATTATAAAAATAACTTTTTGCTTCGTTCCTGTTGCTTACGCGCAAAACTTTTGCGTAATCCACAGACTCAAAACATACGGGACCACTGAGACCAGTGTTATTCGAACTGTGTTCCACGGAACCCACAAAGTGTCCTAAAGGATTCCATAAAATGATAAAAATAATAAAAATAAATATAATGAAAGAATATTAAAATGTTTTTCTTTATCTATATGTGCTACCTTCCGCGATTCTGCGAAACATTTTTATACTCATAAGTAGACTGCAGATCTTTATGCACTTATGGCTTCTAAAAATTTTCAAAAAATGCTAGAACATAAAACTCCACAGAATTTAATACGATTATTATCTATTTCTGATCTATAAAGTCTACTATCACTGAAAATAAGATTCTATTTGTTCCCACTTTCTCGAAAAATTAGAAATTGCATAAACATCTGCAGTGTACACATCAAGTTTGAGGACTACTGCCCTAGACGAGAGGTCACTTTGAAATCATGGGAGCGCGTACACCTAGATTCGCGACGTCCTCGAATGGGACACCGTGTATAGGTCTCCCTCGACCTTGGTTTCTCAACATCGTGCACAGTATCAAATATTAGGTCAGTGAAAAAATCGGACACGAACATTTGCATCGATCAGATAAATCTTCGCGAACTCCCTCCGAAGCCTAGAACGACGGAACGAGGAAAAGTTCGGGATCACGGAGGCGACAAGATATTTCAAGAGGATCGAAATCGGTGGGGGAGTTAGCCGGTTGTAAATAATCGTCGCGCGAATATTCTGGCTGGGATCCACGGCGCGGCGTAAAGCTCGCACCCGTGGGCCGCTCCGTGTTCCGGATCCGAGGCACGTACACCAGCTGCACGCGACTGGGAAAATTGCAGAGAGTCCAGATTGCGCAGGGTCTGCCTCGTTCGTTAAAATATGAAACGCGAATCGTTTACTTGTTAATGCCCCTGCCCCTGCCCCGGCTCCGAGAGGAGTCGGCGGGCTGCTGCTCGTTGAATAGTTTGGCGAATAGAGCTCGACGCAGTTACGTTTTCATTTCGGAGAGGAGGGAGGGGGAGCGGTGGCGGCGAAAAAGTGGTTGACTCGGACAAACTGGGTTAGTCGAGGACGATTCCCGTGGGTTATTCCCCTTCGGCTTGGCCCGCGGCGAACGACGACGCGCGGTTCAAACGGTGTCGGCTAACTGGAAGAGCCGACTGCCCGGAGCCATCCTCCCCCTAATCGTTTTCGACCTTCGAATTCGAGCGCGCTCCTTTGCCGCGGGTCTCGCGGCTTGTCGGCGGTCCCGAAGCGCCAAAACGTGGCCATAACCTCGAACATGAATTCTCTCCATTGTTGGATCGGGTACTCGGATACCGACCCTATGATTTTAAACTGTTGGAACAGGGACGGGACCCAAAATTTTTGCATTTATTATCTTGCAAACCCCTCAGGGTTTCAAATCCATTCCACCACCTCTCCCTTTACTATCGCCTAATTTCAAGCGGAACCTACTTTTTATTAAGGTGGGTTCCGAACCACCTATTTTGCCAACAACGCGTGAAACGCACCCAGAGGGCCACTTCCCAGCTTTTTACCGAGCGGTCACCCATCCTAGCGCGTCCCCTGCCCTACGCCGCTTAACTTCGGTGATCGAACGAGAACCGGTGTTTTCAGCGAGGCAATGGTCGTTGACTCTTGCAATTGTACTAAAATTATCCCAAATTCAAGTTAAATTAGAAAGTATACTTTCAAAACGAAAAACAAATAAATCGTTTCTCTTCTGGAATCCCAAAATCACACAGTTGTGCGGGCGCGGGCCGAGAATTTGTAGACTCGCCGCTGCTGTTGGAGGTAAGAAAAATGTAAAATTGAACGCGTAGAAATTCGTTATCGATTTGGGTCGACGACGGCGGGACGGAAAATAGAAAAGGGAAAAAACGTGGCATGCAGGAGCGACCTCGAAGTTTCACGAGCGAATCGCGGCCTTAGCGGATCGTAATTTCGATGGAAATGGAAACATAACCGCGACGGATGCTTATTGATCGTGCTGGCGCAATGTTTGAATCGCAATTAAGATGATCTTAACCAAAATAAACGGTGTGGACTTTTGCACCTAGTCGTCTGGTGATCGCGTCGAATCTCGCCCAGCGAGGCGTATCGAGATCGATCGGAATCGTTCGAGATGATGTGCTGAGAAGCAAGGCGACTGTATACACGATGTTGCGTTCCTCTAGAGCGACTAACGACTAGCTGATGGCACGTGCGGAATAATTGGCCTCCGCCCGTACGTCCATCGATCGATCTCTCTCTCTCTCTCTCTCTCTCTCGAAAACTAGATTAAAAGCTCTCGATAATAGTTTTATACGTGTATCTTGACCTTCTCCGCGGCGCTTTTCTGTATCAACGTTAATTATCGGTCGACAAAAACCGCTCCAGATAAGATTCTTCCGGATATCAGATTTAAGATTCAAGATCTCCAGATTACCGAGCGGCGGTCGGGATAGCGTGATCAGAGCGCCACTGATTTTCACTATAAATACCGATCGGCGAATCGTTTTCCAATCACAACACGCGCTGCCGCCGCCAACGAGAACCCAGGAAGAAGAAAACCGGAATGGAGAAGATCGTGGCATTCCTCGGCCTCTTGGCCCTAGCGGCCGGTAAGTTGTCCGATCGTAAACTCCTCGCGAACCTCCGATCGCGTCGCTGTCGAACACCGTGCTTCGGGAAACGCGGAATTACGCGATCGTAGCCCGAGACCGTCCGGAGCCGCGCGTTTGCTTGTATAAATTAAAACGTCTCGCCTCGACGCGCCGCGCCGCGCCGGTCTCGCCGAGTAAAACTTTTCCGCGAGCAAAGTTTCCGCGAACGGCGTTGAATTACTCGAAAAGTAGCTCGCTGATAGATAATACGCTTAGCGCTCCGCTGTCCCGAGTTTACAGGACTCGCTATCTAATTTAACCGTGCTCTCGCGCCCCATTGTGAACTCGCGGTACCCGTTGCGAACTGGTTTCCCGTGATAGTTTCAGCCCGAGAGAGAGAGAGAGCACCTTCGATACAATGCTCGACCGATAGGCGAGTCCCGACGAATCTCGCTAAGAGTACGAGCACAACGGAGCCGCGTTACTCTTAAGCCAAGCTCTTCTACTCGCGCTTTCTATTTCCACGCTTAGCTCTACATGCTGGCACAACTTCGCCGAACTCGTACCCCAAGCTTCGCCACGCTACGATAAAAGCGTAGACTCTATATCGCGACTCTTCTCGCCTTCCAGGTATCCCCGTAGACGAACCGATCGGGACGGTGGACTTGAGGATGGACGGGCGCATTGTTGGCGGAGAGCCGGCCGTGATCGAGCAGGCCCCGTACCAGGTCAGCCTGCAGTATGACGGCGATCACTTCTGCGGCGGTAGCATAATCGCGAAGAACTGGGTGCTGACCGCCGGTCACTGCGTCTCTCGCCGCCCCGTCGACTTCCCGTACGAGATCCGCAGCGGCGCGACCAACGTGAACCAGGGCTCGCTGCACCGAGTGGTGGCGGTGTACAAGCACAAGG
This sequence comes from Lasioglossum leucozonium, assembly GCA_028454225.1. NCBI lineage: Eukaryota > Metazoa > Arthropoda > Insecta > Hymenoptera > Halictidae > Lasioglossum > Lasioglossum leucozonium. The sequence goes on along the minus strand of CM052210.1, from coordinate 13,219,695 downwards.
AGTACACGAGCAACGACTACGGCGTTCCGATGAACGACATCGCGTTGCTGAAGATCGCCGACTCGGACGCGTTCAAGTTCAACAACCAACGCAAAGCGGTGAAGCTGAACGAGGGCAAGTCGTCGGCTCTGGTCGGCAAGATCGGTCTGGTCACCGGCTGGGGAATGACCGATACCAGCATACCAGATGACCTGCAGAAGGTCTCCGTGCCCATGGTCGACAAGGCCACGTGCGACCGCGTCTACAAGAGCATGGGAGGCGTTCCCGCCGGCCAGATCTGCGCCGGTTACGACAAGGGCGGAAAAGACGCCTGCCAGGGTGATTCCGGCGGTCCTCTCGTCGTCGGCGGACGCCTGGCCGGTATCGTTTCCTGGGGCAAAGGCTGCGGCACGCCCAAATACCCCGGAGTCTACACCGACGTCGCCTACTACCGCCAATGGATCCGGGAGAACAGCGGCGTTTAGACGACACGCGTTCTCTCTCCTGCGTACTCTTGCCTACTCTTTCCTCCATCCCTTTCGCCCCTACACGTTTCGCCTAATGTTTTGACATCGCTTCGATTTTTCCCCGGACAAAAAGGAAACTATACACGAAAACAAACAACGCGGCGAGCGTTAACAAGATGACACCGGTCGGCGAGGGAACGCTCGACTTACCGTAAGTCCCGATCGCGAAAGGTCTTACCGTAAGCCGATTTGCGCGATGCCTCGCAATAGCTTTAAGAATAAAGTATGAACCACGACATTATTTATAAGCGACGCGGTGCACGGGGAAATCGCAGCAACCCTTGTAACGCGAGTCGCGTGTAAATAGACACAACGATGTTGCGAATAAAGTTGACCGGTTGCGTTCTTTCCAATAGAACCAGTCCGAGCGTGTACTCTTCTTTCACCCTTCTGCGAACGTTCGACCGAACGACGAGAGACTCGAGAGATCGCGATCCGGAATCCGAAGCCGCGCAGATCGAGTTCCGAGGTTTCAGGTAATCCTTTGATTCTTTCAGAATGTTTCCGAAGGGTATTTCTCTTACAAAAAGGATCGTTGCTCGATCTTGTTTCAGTATGGACATAGCTTTACACTCCTATGAACCCAGTTCCAGGTTCCAATTAGAACCTAGGCGTTATTCCCGACGGTAAATGTGGATGTGACCAAAGCGACGAAACCTTAAATCACGTCATCTGGCAGTGTGATTTCTACGACCTACGAAGGCTTGAGCTCAATAGAATCTTTATGTACTATGGGTTATCAACTACCCTGAAATGTCGCAATGTTTATTGCAGAACCTAATGTTAACCCTTTGCAATCCGAATTATTTTTCAATTGCCAGTAGCACACAACTGTTTTAAGTGTTTTATTTGAAATTTACTTTAAAGTACAATTCCTTGACTGCTACTTATTTAAAAATTTCTTTTTTATTTTACTAATTACTTGACCATATTTTCCAAACTTTGTAATTATTATTGACTCGACAAAGGAGTGCCCGAGATAAAAACCAATCAAAGGGTTAAGGCTTGTACGTGTATCCTTTCTCAAAGACAGCTATCTATTTAATTCTTGTCACACCTGTTACTTCTATTTCTAAAAAGCTTATTCTTTCTTCTTCTTTGTAACGTTGTAACTCCAAATTGTAGAGCAAAATGGACCGAAGGGCTTAATAAAAAAAAAGTTAGAGCCCAGTTTAACAGCAAAACCTTTCGTCGCGACTCTGTATCTTATCGCATCGATTCGACGCGATCGCGAATCCGAAGCGGGAATCGGCGTAGATCGAGTTCGAAGGTTTCAAGTTCTCCGTTGACACTTTCGAATATTTCCGAAGGGTATTTCTCTCACGAAAAAAGAACGTTGCTCGACTTTGCTTTGGTGTGGAGACACAGCTTTGCACTGCTACGAGCCCGTGCAATTAGAACCTAGTTTTCCCGCAAACACTTTGGTCGGCGATTGTGTATCTTATCGCATCGATTCGACGTCAAGGGACAAACGAAGCTGGGAATAAATAGTTGTTTAAAACAGACTCGAAGACGTTGTAAAGGGAAACGCGCGTTTATAGACGCGGCTCTGGCGTAGACTCTTTTAGATCGTCGTTGGACAGTTTCTAGGTTAGTATGGTACGTGGTTATCGACGTACCTCCCTAGTTCAAGAGTTCCATGGTGGGCAATCGATAGGGGTGCTCGTAAACGCGTCGGCCCGTTTATCGATTACGATTGTAACGCGTTAACCCGTTTGCCGATCGCGATTGCACCACGCCGCGTTCCACCGGCAACGATCCGCTCTAAAGGGAACCGTACGAACGATTCGTTATCTTATTGTCCGTTTCACGCTCGTCTCGCGGCTTCTTTGCTTACTCATCGGCGAAGCCTAATCTGTCTCGCGGCGGCGATCGTCAGCAGACGGTACAGACAATGGAAGATCGAAGAATCGGTCGAGGACAACCTTGATTGATTTTTCATTATTTCTTTCTTTTCCGCTAATCCCTTTGCGGAACGTCGATCAACGAGCTTATGCCCGTAATCCCCCCGCGCGCCTCGACGAATCGTTCGGCTGTTATCGGTGCAGGGAACTGTGGACCGCGGTATGCCGACTGCATATCCAATTTTCGTATAAATACTTGCCGAATGCCCGGTAAAAGGCACAACAGTTCCACCAGCTGAAACAACATGTTCATCCAAACGAGCCTTCTCTCATTGCTGGCGTTCGCCGCAGGTAACTATAATATTCGATCTAATTCTCGGAGGACGGAACTCGGCCGTCGCATTCCGGCTAGACATCTCTGAAAAACCGGTTAAAAATTCCGAGGCTGATTCGGTGTTTTCCCGTTGTTTCCAGCAAACCCGCTCGGGAAAATCCCGCTGTTGAACCCGTTGACTCCCAGCGGACAGATCGTCGGCGGCGAGGACGCAAGAATCGAGGAGGTGCCGCACCAGGTGTCGTTGCAGAGCTCCGGCTTCGGGTTCTGCGGTGGCAGCATCATCTCCGAGAACTGGGTGGTCACGGCCGGCCATTGCATGGTCTATCCTGCCGACTGGATCACGGTGAGAGCCGGTACCGCGACCAAGTCGTCCGGCGGCAGTCTGCACAAGGTCGAGGAGATCATCGTCCACGAGAACTACATCACAAACTGGAACGGCATCCCGGAGAACGACGTGGCGGTGATGAGAGTGAGCACGCCGTTCAAGCTGGACAAGACCAGGCAGGCGATCAAGATCTTCAAGCAGAACGAGGAGTCCAAGGTCGGAGTAGCCGCGACCGTCACCGGATGGGGCGCGGTTCAGGAGGGCGGCAGCACCCACGAGGTACTGCAGAAGGTCAACGTGCCCATCGTCTCGAAGAAGTCCTGCAGCGAGGCGTACGAGTCCTACGGAGGTCTGCCCGCCGGACAAATCTGCGCCGCGGTGCCGAACGGTGGAAAGGACGCCTGCCAAGGTGACTCCGGCGGCCCCCCTCACCATCGGCGGTCGTCTCGCTGGTCTGGTCTCGTGGGGATACGGCTGCGCGCGGCCACGATACCCAGGAGTTCACACGGAAGTGGCCGCGTTCAGCGACTGGATCGTCTCCAAGACCGGGATCAAAGTTTAACGATCTACACCGGCAAGGCTCTTCTTCCTCTCTACGCGGATTTAACCGAAACGACAACGTTGACGCGATTCGTACACTTATTCTCTTTGTAATGTCTTCGGCGGGCTACCTGCGGGAGCTCGCACAATGAAATAAAGCAGCATCAAAAGAATTCATCTCCTTCTCTTGGACCCTCTTTACTACCACGGGTGACCACCCCCTAACCCATTTGCTTCCTTACAACGTAAACGTGTACTCGTAATTCTTGTTATTCTTCTTTACGACCCGATTTATATCCATCCGCCTGCACGGGAATACGATAAGCCGTCGCGATACCAAGCGAGTCCCAGCAGCAGAGGTATAATTCCTGAAGAATCTCGCGCGCTCGAGCTCTCGCACTCGGCGAACGTTCGTTTCCATTAGACCCACCGTCGACAAATCGCAATTAACGCGCGCGTCGCCTGCCTGGACGGCTGACTCGCGGCGAGTCCGGAGACGCTGGAGATTCGACTTCGGCTCCGAAGAAGCTCGAGATTCCGGCAACCGTGCCGAAAACTTTCAAAACGTTTGAGCGGTTCGGAACGGTAACCCGTTCGAGGCGGAAATTGATTCGCTGCTATCGCGGTGAACGCAGCTCGCACCGGCCCATTCAATCTCTACTAATGCGTCGACCCGATTGCACCGAGACCCAAGTCGGAAACTACGGTAAGTGCAGCTACCTTTCATTAACAGATTGCGTCGTATCGCGAAGGCGACACGGATACGGATACGGATATACGGAATTCTGGACATGTAGCCGCGGGCCGGTACTCCCCCGGAATTCGTAACACAGTCAGGAATTTCGGCGCGCTTGGCCGAGTTTCACGACGTTTTCTCGCGAGGGCGAGTCGAAACGCGCTACTTCGAGGCCGTGCAATTAGCGGTTGATTTACATTAGCCGCGTCAAACGGCAGCTCTGCCAAAGCGAGCTGCCCCGCTGCCAAATCAGAAAACGCGCGCCACGATCGCGCGATCTATTAGTTTTTAACCGCGAAGCACACTTTCGAGATGCTCGGCCGCGGGACAGAGGAAAGTCGGCTAGTAGGCCCGTGCTCCGGGAGCCAACGTAATCGCACCGAGAAACGAGCTCCACTTTTATATGGGTTAAAGACGCGACACACGGCCGAGCTTTATGGCGATGATTTGCCGCGGAGGAACGGGACCGGTGCCAAACGCGATTTCCTTCTCCCATACAAACGGCGCGGCGCGCGCTGTGCCCGCGTTAGGCTACGGTTATACCGGGCGCGTATTCAGTCAACTTGCTCGGCGTTATTTAACACGTTCGTCGCCGCGTCACCCATTTCTGGGTGACAGGTATGCTTCCGTGGGGGCCCCGTCACCCAAATATGGGTGACTCTTCTTGTTCAAGATAAATACGATTTTCAGTTGGATTTTTAAAAGGAATTTAATGGAATAAGCACTGAAATATAAATATAGGATACACAACATGAAAATATTAAAAATATACACATTATACCATACTTTTTATTAATTTATATTTTGGATGAAATATTACATTATACCATGTCGCATGGTATTCGTTAAAACATTTTGTCGGATTTGGGCCCCGCAAGAAACTCAATCGAATCGCGCTAGGCGACGAACGTGTTAAACATGTCATTTTCCCTTTATAATTTTGCAATGTGTTAACAAGACGTGCCATTGTCCCTTTAGAACTTCTAATCTGTTAATAAGACATGTGATTTTCCCTTTATAATTCTTGTAGACAGCGGAACTCCATGCAAAATAAAAATGTTGTACCTGAATTCCAAGTGAGATATAAATTTATTTTCCTCCTTAGTATGTTTAATACGTTCAAAACAATATAACAGCATTTTTGTTATAAATGAAATGTAAGAATCTCCGGACAGTCGCGCCATTTTGTAAACGTTTCTTTCCCACCAGCACCGAGAATTCATCGAATCGGGAAACTCCGTCAGCTCGCGGAGACAACATCGCGCCGTATCCTTTGCGGATCCTGTCCGGTCCTGCATGGTAAACGACGAACAAGGAGCGTCCACGCGAGCGCGCGGGAGTATCGTTGGTCCCGTTGGACGTCGGCCAACGAACATGGGATCGCCGCCACTTCGCTCCGAGCCCGTTGTTTCCTCTGGCGCGGGTCACCGAAAATGAAAATCCCGAATCCGCGTGGACCCGCGCGTTCGGATCGCGGCTTCGCCGACCGTCATCGATCGGCCGGGGTTCGACGAACGCGAACAACCACGCGTACCGGCAAGGACCTGTCGATAAATTATTTTTAGACCGTCCGGTTAGCCGGCGTGGAACTAACGATCGAACCGGGCAAACGGGGACGATCCGATCGAGGTCAATCACGACCGTGTCCCCAAGAGGAAACGATCGTTTCACCTTGATCGGACCACCAGGAGTCCTCTCGCGACTTCGAAGAAGGAGTCGCGGGATCGCGAGCGTATCCTCTTACCGATCCTCCGAATTTCATTCGAGCGAGCCGCACGAATTTCGTTCGTGCGCCGCATCGGAGGGCAACCCTATTCACCGATGAGTGTACAACAATTTATAGGCGCGCGCGCGCGCTCTCTTTTAATCGATATTTATAGAAGACTCTCGATATTTATAGCGCCGATTGACCTGATATTTATAAAGCCGATGCGAGAGCTTGACATTTAAAAAAAAAATCGTGTTCTTGGGATAGAAGAGAAAAGGGTCTCTCGATCCCGCGCACCGTCCCAAGTAGAACGAAGCGTGGTCACGGGCGGATCGACCGTTCGCCGGCAATTTCCGGACTGCTCGTCCGAAAAAAGGGAGCGTCGGGTTTTCGACCGGCGAAAAGGAACGGGCGAAGCCATTGTCGAACGCGTTCGCGAGCGCGAAGGTTGTTCGGTTCGGTGCCAGGGTTAACCGGTCGAAAGAACGATCCCGCGAAAGGAGTGTCGCTCGAGGATTGGCGCGACGCGGCGGTACCACGCAACGCGTAAACAGCCGGAGGAACGCTTTCTCGGTCGTCGGGTCTTCTGGTTTCGAGGTGAATCGCGGAGGGAAACGCGGAGCAGCGATAGAGAGAGAGAGAGGGAGACGCGGCGGAAGCTGCTGGCAGAGCAAACGGCGGTCACTGGGAGAGCGCGTGACCTTTTGACCCCGCCGCTTACGCACGCGTGCCAACCCCCGATTGAACTACTTTCCTCGGGAATATTCCCATTAACCCCTTGCGGTCCACCGCCGCGCCGAGGCGGCCTCTATTCACAATATACTTTATCGCGTTTAGCGTTTGGGGTTACCGTGCAAAGGGGACACGCAACTCGGCAACTCGGCTGCTCTGCGCTTGCAAACGGCTTAGCCGCTTCACGCCTTTGGTCGGACCTTCGCCGGAGCCTTCGGTAACTTTCCATACTTCCCGCGTGTATCGCAGCTCCGCGTCCCATTGGCATGATCGGCTGGCCGAACAACAGGTCGCGGGGCAAATTAATCGAAGATCCCCGTGAGTCCGTCGGACGGGCGAGATATTTCGCGTGTTTGCTCGTTCTGCCGCAGCGCAGCGTCACGAATTGCCCGCGGCGGCAATTCTTTCGTGCGAACGACATCGGAAAAAGAGGCTGTCCGTCTTTGGCTCATCCTCCGCGCAAAGTGTTCTCCGTAGGCGTGGCTTTGTTGCTCTCGAGGTCGAGGCTGACGGGACACGGTAGCCCTACGGGGAATATCTTTCAAACAACAACTTTCAAAACAACGCTGTTCGGCGAGGTTCGCGTCGAGCAAAGTTATTGCGACGTCGTTTGATCTTGACGTGGTTTGTTGCTCGCCGATTTGTTTACGCCCGGAGAAGTGAAATACACCGATAACTGAACGTCGGTTCAGCCCTGAGAGCGTAGCTTCGACGCAGCTCGGCCGGACAGACCCAAAGGGGAATACCTCTGTCTATGGTCAGCCTGTACCAGAGCTGGAGAACCTTTTTACCGTTAGAGGTCACATTTAAATTGGACAATAATTATTTATATTTCACTGTTGATATTTTCATTTGTTCAAGCGTTCTATTAATTTTCGAATTATTGTAATCTATATATGTGTAGGATTTTAGGAAAAATGAGGGAACCGCCGCGCCAGCGGGAATCGAACCCGGGCCTTTCTGCTGGTAGCCGATCGGCTAACGCGCTCACCCACGGAACCCTCCCATGATTCCCAATCTCCGTGCGGTATTTTGTTGGTCTGGGGGGGTCCTGATCCCACATATGATTGAATATTAATTAACACAAGAGAGACTTTTATGAAGGCCGCACAAGACTTTCACTGACCTGTACTATTGTGAATATCGAGGGGAAAAAGTTACCCTTCCTCTGCCGGTACCGGATTAATCGCGTGACATTGTGACACATGCACGACAGAGACGAAACGCGTCACATGACCGAAGGAGAAGGTAGAGTGGGGGACACAAGTCTTGATCAGACGACACTGCCCATGGGACCTTCTTGTCATTTCAGCATAATACGTACTCTCCGCGCCTCGCAAGAAGTCTCGCGGGACAGTACAGAGGCAAAGGTGGTGCTCTCGCTCGCACCGAATGGCGAGGCTTTGACGTCACACACTTTAGCCGATAATTCGGTTAGAACCAAAAGTTCGTGCGGAAAGACCCAATCGAGCGGCTCACAGCCGCATTCCTGTCGCATTCCTTTCAGGCACGGAGAGTACATACGTATCTCCTGACGGTACAGTTCGAAGGTGCCTTGTTTCGTGTTCCGAGTGGGCGTGGTTTCGTCGAGGGCCAGGCCAGTGCCCCACAGGGCAATCCCACGACCGATTCGACCGGATACCGGGAAAAGTACAGAGAGAGAGCGAGAGAGCCAACCCCGATGAAGCTAGCCCACCGCGTCCAACCGAAAGGGATTGGGGCAGTCGTGGCGGGCGGGGGCGCGGGCGGCGGATAGAGAATACGCGTGAAAGGTATCGACCGTTCGCTGGTTTCTGTCGACCGACGGATTAATCGACTTCCCGGCTCCCGGGAGCGGATCGTTTTCGCGTATCATCGGCAATGCGGCGGCAATCTGGCCCGGTGACGTCGTCGTCGTGCCGCCAGCGTGGATGAAATCGTGACGACGACGATGCCGTATATGCATAAATGAATATGCATAGTGCGGCGAGAACATCTTTGAAAATTTAATTATCCGCGGGCACGTGCTCAACGACACCGAAGAAACAGACTCTCGACGATCCTTTCGGCGTAGCCCCGATCGGCCACTCCGTCGAATCGACTTCCGTCCGGTTGGAAGCAAAGCGTAGCCATTTTTAAACCACGGGGCTCGCTAACCGTACGAGTGCCAAGTATTTCATTTTCGAAGTAGCGAACTGCAGTCATTTTTTTATAAACAGTCGGTCAGATTTTGTCGACCTTGGCGCTAGAAGCAACACTGTTGCCGTCGAAAATTTTGGTCCATCCGCACTTATAGGGTTAAAGGTCGCGAAACGAGACGCGAGATCGTTAACGAGAAAAGAAAACCGTTATCGGCATCAGGTTGTTTACGATCCGTCGCCGCTGCAGCGGACCGGGCGGGCGCGGCCGATCGCCTTTCAATTCATTTCCTCCGGCGCTCGAAGCAGCCAAGCAGCTTCCGATTGCAGCCCCGATGCCGTCTAATTGCAATCTCTCCTCGCTCCTCCTCTCTCTGTCTCTCTGTCTCACCCCTTCTCGGAGGTCGAACAATATTATTCCTAGTTACGCTTCGTTTCCGGCTGCGCTCGCCGATAAAGAGCGCAAACAACGCGACGGCGACTCGATCGCGCCGGCCATCGACGAAGGGAATGCGCAGATTCTTATCGCGGGTCGCTACCGCGAGAAAAGTGGCTGCGTTCTCGCCACCGTGGAACAACACGGCGCAACGTTCGCCCCGATTCCGGTCGGATACGCAGGGGAATACGAATTTTACAGAATAGCACGAATAACCGTCGGCTCGATCGTTATTTTTAGCAACGAATCGTCGCATTACCGCTGCACCACGGCCACGCTCGCCGATCTTTTTCTTTGGCAATTAACGGTGTCCACCCGGAATTTTCCGCGTTCCCTGTTACTCGCCGAAATATCGTTAGCCTGAATTCCCAGACTGGCTAGAGGTACGTTCGTTCCCGCATCTGAAATATAAAAATGCTCGACCTCGAAGCTTTACGAGAATCGGCAAAATTTCGTCCGCGGTCGCCTGTAAAGCACGAAACATCGATAATAGCTGGCGAAATGCACAAGGATTGGATACAACGCGGAATCCCTCGAGATATTTCTGATAAAAATGTAACGATTCGTAAGAAAACCGTGAATACCTAGTAATCAAGAGGTGTATTCGAGTTTCAGCTTACGCGAGCTTTCCAACGAGCAAATTAACCCATTTGCATCAACGTGTGCGCGTATGTATGTGTGTACGCTGTATTCCTGTTCACTGCCACCGGAGTGCATTTTGTAAATTATCTACTAACGCAATTGGTGCGTATTACGGTGTGTTCATTACCGACGGTGCGCTTGTGCCGCGCGAAACGTTTCCACTTAAATGTAATAGAAACAAAATGGGCGATAAGGGCATTACATTTCGTTCGAGCTTGCGAACGATTTGCTGCTAGGTTGCTCCTAGCGAGCGTTTGGTTCGCCGCGAAGACGAAATAGCGAGGTAAGGGTCGAAGCAATCGATTTCGGGAAGACGTTGTTGGCGTTCGAGGACACGTAAATTGTTCGTACTCGATCGAAACGGTATCACGGCGAGGGGCTTCTCTCGCTCGCGATCGAATCTCGTGCTGGTCGTCCGCTGCGGCGAGAATCGAAACGGCGCGAGAGCTTGCGTTCCGATCCTGTGCGTCCGACCGTTCGTTGGACGAGACCAAGATCCTGCGGCGGTTCAAAATGTCTCCGCGCAGCGCGTTCGATCGTGCCGCTCGATAAATATCGATTCAAGATGGCTGGGCGCAGAACGAGAGGGAAGCAGCGCAAACGGGGGGAGGGCGCGAGATTTCTTTCGGAGGACGAAAACTCGATTCGTCAGGCATCGCGCCAATGACGTTCCGCGGAAGAGCGAGAGGGGGAGGGAACAAGAGGAACTATTTTCGTTTCGACTGTACTTCGCGTAGACGTTTTCGCGTTCGATTAGCTCCTCTCGTTCCCACCGTGCACCGGGCAGACCTCCGAGCTCTCCGGAGGAACCGACCGATATCGCCAGAATCGAGCCGAACTCTGCTCGGTTCCTCGCGAGATCTAGAATCTGCTTGGCGGTCGGCAGGGCCCGAGAGATAGAGAGAGAGAGCTTTCGTTGTGGATCCCGACCCTGATCAAGGCTCGCGCGAAACGGGTCCTCGGCCATCGGTAAAGATAGACGCGACGGATCCGTCGAAATTTCGGGGTTATATCACCGATGGTCGCGTATCTGGCATTGAATCAAGTCGACTCACCGAGACGATGCACTCCGCCGTCTTGTCCGGGATCGTCGATCGCTGGTACCGTTGTTTTTCCTCCTCCGCCGTGAGCTGACCCTTTCTCCGCTCTTTCTCAGGTCCACCAAACAGAGATACAAAATCAATCGCACTGTCGTCGGAGAGACACGGTGGATTACCGATGTGGATCCGAAGCACACGAGAGAGCAAACGAACACGAAAAACAAATTCAAATATTTCTTCTGTTACACGTAACGCGAATCTTATAGTCGCGAGAGGCACGAGAGCAAAAATTTTGTTTTTAAGACGAACCTCCGTTACCCGCACCCGAAACCGTACCCGTAACTCGTAACCCGTACCTGTACCCGTATCCTTGCTCGTACCTGTACCTGTACCTGTACCTGTACCTGTACCCGTAACCGTAACCGTGTCCGTAACCGTGCGCGACAAGTTTCACACTGAGGGTTGTTTCGGCGCGACTCGCCGCGTCGCTACCGCACCGCCACCCCTCGACCAACCGACGCGGCTCGCTTCTCCTTTCTCGTTTCTCGTTTCGAGCTTCTCGCTTCGAGCTTCTCGTTTCTCGCTCCTACCGACCGGCCCAACACCGCCGAACCCGCCGGTCTTTTCCGTTCTCCCCATTGTTTTCAAAACCGATTGGCTCGGAGCGCCCTTCCTATCTACCCTTGCCCACATCCCCTTCCTGCGCTTCCGTCGCGCGGGGATTATCCCGACGCTGAAATTCGAAACAATCCTGTCCACCGTCGGAACAAAAACTTTCTACCGCTTTTCTATCAACGATAAGTTCCGGTACAATTTCATCTCTACAACGCTGACCCCCCTCGAATAATAGCTGCGAAACGTTTTCATAGCCAGCGGCGTGTTGAACGTCCGCGTTCTCCGATTTGCCTTTAAACAAATCCGAATGTTCCCGTCGACGAAGGATATAGCTAATGTGATAAACATTTCCAGAAGCTATCCTTTAACAGTACCACTGCCGATCAATTCACCGGTTTTATATCTCTCATTTAGCAATTATCGAAATTATTAGGTTGGCAATTAAGTGATTGCGGATTTTAAATAAGAATCTATCGGCGAGATCTGCAATCATTTGCCAACCCAATTGCATGGAAATTGATTCGATACATTTTTTTGCACACAAAATCTAACCCAGAGACTTGTCATTTTTATAAAAACATTTTAATCGCTTTCGGTGCTCGGTACGAGCAACACGTCTACGACGCCTGACAAGATTCTATAACGCTAACAAACTATTATTGTAAACCTTCCTACCGACGCCCAGTAGCGCACCGATGTGCATCGAGTTGCCGTTCGCGAGGCGCCTCGCACGCTCTAGAATGAAATCGCGCCCCTTTCTCGAAGAGCGGTTCAATTCGATCGTTAGGTACAGTGGATCGAGAAGAAGCGACGATCTGCAACGATCTCGTTCGCTTGCTCTCCGATAGATTACTCGAACTATCGTCGAGCATGCTTTCACGGAAAAATTGATAGCCGCGAGGCCTCGGAGAATGTGGCCTCGAGGATAGAAATGATAAGAACGGTCATCCCCTCCCAAACGATCTTCACCGTGAACGTTTATCGAGGAAACGGAAGCACCTCGACGTCTCCAAGCCGATGACTGACGAGTACGTTTCGTAAAATGGACTTCTGCAAAACCTATTTGCATCGACGTAACACCGCGATAACGGTACGGAATACGATTACACAGTTCGGTACGGGACTCCTCGCGCGTACACGTAGCGATCATTTCAGTTTCGGCTATCTTTCGGGTGACGGATATCGCGGGGCGAGAATGCGAGGGCGCTCGAGAGTAACAATTGCAGGCGCGACCGTGCGCCGGCTCGGCGAGATGCTTCTCCTGCTTCTCGGATGTAAGTATCCTCCATTTTTTCTAAGCCACGTGTTAAGCCTGGCCGATACCGTAATACCGTCTTACCGTTGGTCGATTTTGTACCATGCTTCCAATCAGCGTCGGCCCACGAGTCGCAGCGTTCCTCCCCGGACCGAATCGTCGGCGGAGCATCGATCGACATAGCGGAGGTTCCGTTCATGGCAAGTAACCGTTATTTCGTTTCATCTCGATCTTCAGGGTTGCTGCCATACTGGAGCTGCCGCCTGTTTCGATGCGTTACTCTCCGCGCAGTTTTCGCACGGTTTGACCGTGTACAGTCGACGCTGATTCGACTCCAGTCCATTCGGACGTTTAATCTACAAAATTTTGGTTACGTATGACTAGACTGCGGATTTTATGTGGTTACGACGGAAACGAGCAGATGCTATTTCATTAAAATAATTTAAGAGCATCGAGATATCAACCTCGGCTTATTAAGCATTTGCACTCGGAGCTATTTTAACTTGAAAATTAAACGTTTCTTCCAACCTAGAATAATTCCATTCTATATTATTTTCCTTCATTTTATGGATATGAAATCTGATATAATACCTCAGAAAATACTTAAATGTTTAGTAACCAACTTATTTAATAATGTAAACGATATTTCGAATAACGATACAGCAATTTTTAGCGGAGGCTCGAGTGCTAAGGCTGACAGAAATTTTTATTTCGCTTCTGTTCCTCGCATTTTGCATAAAGATCCGCTGTCCGCATACGACCTGTTCATTTCCCTTTGCCCGCGCAGCTGTCGTACAGGGTGAACGACAATCACGCGTGCGGTGCCACCATCATCGGGAAGGAATGGGGATTGACGGCGGCACATTGCGTCGCTCCGTGAGTAAACGATGACACTGGGCCACCCTTGCCCCGCCGACAATCGTTTCGCCGACCGACGATCGTCGGCGAGGAAAGGGTGGACCAACGACGGCTCCCCGAGCCTAAACGGGACCCAGCAGAGTCGAACTTTTACAGCTTCGTCGACAACCCCGAATTCGCGGTGAGCGTGCGCAGCGGATCGAGCCAGTACGACAACGGCGGGACCGTTCACAACGTGACGTACATGACCTACCACGAGAAATACAACGACGACGACAACGACTACGACGTCGCGGTGATCAAGGTGACGCCGCCGTTCGGCTACAGCGACGTTACGCAACCGGCGATGCTGCCGAATCCCTACAGAACGCTTGACACGTCGGTGGGCATGGTCTGCGGTTGGGGTTACTTCATCGTACGATTCGTTAACCGATTATCCCGATTATCATCCGTCCGTATGGTTTCGAAAGCTTCAATCGCGCTGCACGGATTTACAGGCGGACGACCCGGTGCTGTCCGAGGACCTGCAATACGTATTCGTCCCGAGAGTCCCCAAGGCCACGTGCCGGAGGTATTACAGCGGTCGGTACATCGTCACGAATCATCAGATCTGTTACGGGTTCAAGAACGGAGAAAGGGACTCGTGCAAGGTAGACTCGTGATCCAGCTCCATGGTTACGTTGGACTGGTGTAAAAAAAACAACAAAAATTGATGAAATGTTTCCACAGGGTGATTCCGGCGGGCCGTTGGTAAAGAATTCGACCGTGATCGGTATCACCTCGTGGGGCGCCGACTGCGGCGAACCGGAGTCGCCGGGCGTTTACACGGACGTCTTAAGCGTGCTGGATTGGATCAAGGATAAAACTAATCTCTAAGCGTCTAACCGTGTCATTGTGTTTGCTCTGTCAAAATAAAAATCGCTTCTGCATAAAGGCTTCTTTTTATTCGTATCGTTGACCGTTCTCTGTCTCTCTCTCCCTCGGTCGAATCAGTCCCGCATAACCAATTCGGCGGACTCCTCGTCCTCGGAGATGACGAGTTTCGCCGACCTGTACCGCAGGAGATTCTTCAACCTGAGATCGGACCATTTGTCGTAGACCAGCCGATAGTAGCGTGGCAGGCGATCGAAGCCACCAGCGTCCGCCAACGAGTCGTTGTACGCCCACTGATCGTTCTTCAGCCTGTGCGCGTGCCGCTTCTTCGCCGACCTCGGCTTCGAGTCCTGCAACATCGTCGCTCTCGGAGGCAGGATCGCCGTGTTCTTCAGCGATGCCAGGAAGTACTGTACCTGGGGAACGTACGACAATTTCTTAGTCTTTCATCTACTCGGAACGTGACGATGACGTATCGCGGGCAATTCGTAATTACTTGCACGTGAAACATAGGGAACGGTACGACGACGGTGGGCACACCGACGACGCACATCGTCGGATGCTCGATGTTGATCAGGTGCTTGTACAACGGCGTCACGTGATTCTCGTCCACGCGGATCCCAGAGGTCTCGTCCAGGAACGGGAACGTGTACTTGTAGCCGGTACAGAAGATGAACGTGTCCACGGTGACGGCCGACTGATCCTTCAAATGGAACCGCTCCCCGTCTATCCTATCCAAGCCCATCACCTGCGACACGTTCGCCGGAAAGGAGCTCCTCAACCTGCACCAACGCGTTAACGTCTCAGGATATCGCACACACCTGCCCACCCAAACTTTATCACCGAACTCCGGATCTTTATGGAAAATAATAAGTTTGTGCATCAATCTCAAGACATAGTAGCTAAATGTAAATTACACTAATAATTTTAGTGTAGTGAAAATAATATATTCATATGTACCTGCTCAGTACCTTCTAAATGCATAAAATCCGCAGTCCATTTATCACATAATTAATGGAAAACGTAAGAAATAAATTAAGCAAATTGTCGACACGATCGATTTTCCAATGTCTACGGCAATTTAACTCGATCGCCAATACCTTTCGTTGTTGTGGCTCAGATACACCCGAGACGCGTGATCGGCCAGCTCGATCGCTATGTCGATCCCCGAGGAGGACGCTCCCAACACAAACACCGTCTTCCCGGCGAAATCTTCCGGTCTTCTGTAGGAGTGACTGTGCAGCGTCGTTCCTGAAAAGGTTTCGATGCCGGGCACGCTCGGCACGAACGGATCGAAGTAATGCCTGAATCGTTGAGAATAAAAATCGTCGTTAAGACTCGTGTCGCGAACCTCGCCGGCCGTCTTAGTCTCGTCTTAATCGGCCGCGAGTCAGAACGCACCCGTTGCAGATCATGACGGCGTCGTAGACGATCTTCTCCTCCCGCTTCGTCTTCAACCTCTCGACTCGGACGGTCCACTTCTCTTCGCCTCCGGGCCACGATGCGTCCAATCGAACGGACTTTACTCGCGCGTCGAACTGCAAGGGGACCCCGCGCGTTAATCGAACTACAGGCTGTCTCAAAATGACCTGACATTTTAAATTTCGCGCCATTTGTTTTTACATAGAGTACTACTCTTCAACGATTGGCATCGGGAAGTATCGCGGTTTAGTTAAACATTTAAGTATTGTATATGATATCCATGAAATGAAGAAAAAAAAATATAGAATTATTCTTATTAATTTTCAAGTCGAAATATAGCTCCGAGCACAAGGAGTAAACGAAACCTCGAGAAAAAATTGTCGCGGTGTCGGCGCGTTGCACGAGTCGCTCGATTGTGCGACGCTTACCTGGATGTGCTCGAGCAGGTCGAAACGCTTCGCGTAATTCTCCAGGTAAGCTCGTACTTCCTGATGCGTGACGCAACAGGGCTCCACTGCGTTCATAGTCGGAAAATCGGGAAAGTTCATGATTCTCGCGGGCAGGTTGGTTCTGCGGGAGATCGACGAGATAAAGTTTTCGACGGGCTGAGCCCAGATAGCACCGAGACTTTCTAAAGACGTCTTTGAGACGTCTGCTTACGGACGCGCAAACGAGGTCTCCGGAAAGCCGTCTTTAACCCTTTGCGGACGGAGTCGTCCGACGAGCATGCGTCGCTGCGGACGAGAAGCATTGGTGCGCGCAGTTGAGAAAATTTGAACGTTGAACGTTTGCGTTGTAATAACTAAAACTTATTTTATTTGCGTTATAACTTTCATTGAAATTCAAAAAAATTTGTTTTCAAAAAATGTTTTGTCGGTTATCTGCCGACATACGTCGGCAAAGGGTTAAGACGTCTGAAATTAGATGTCTTTTTGGAACGTAAGACGTTCCGAAGACGTCTCGAAGACGTCGCGTGCTGTCTGGAAAAATGCTATGCAGGGGGTTCGGTTTGTCGAAGCGAACCTCAGATTCCGGTACATGCTCGAGTGCACGGGCAGCCCGTTCCGATCTAGGCCGGTCCCCTCGGTGTACACCCAGGTGCCGCCTACGGTGTCCGTCTGCTCGTAAACGTTCACCTCGAAATCGAAATCTCGCGCAACGTGCCTGGCAGCGCACAAACCGGCGGCGCCGGCTCCTATCACGCACACTTTTCTTTTCGCCGCTGGCTCGGCCATCTGTGTTCCGCCACGTAACCTATGCAAAGCAAAAATCATACGGCACTCGTTAGAACCGGACCGGAAAAACGCTCTCTCGCGATTTTCGCGTTCGAACAGCCATTCTCCCGATGAAACGGGCGCTACGCGACGATCTACCGGCGACCGATCGCCAAGGTGCTGCGACGAACCACTCGGAAATTCGCGAACATTTCTAGTTTATCGCGCGATCCAGCTACGATGCAGGCGATGAACAACGATATTTACGTTAAAACGCGGGTGATCGCGAGACCGAGCAGCCCGCACATTCTCGATCGCAGTCGGTCTTTTCTTTTTCTACGTAACGAAAACGCGAAACAACGTTCGCGAGTTCCTCGCCAATTACTTACAATTAGACGTGCCAAAATTAAACGCGGACGACGCCCTGTCCGACCTTCGTGCGCGATTACCTACGCTGGACTATGCTAATTGCATGATTTTTAACTGGGCTTTATATCAGAGATAAGAGGAAACGAGAGTCTCGGAGGAAAGGTGGTAAATATGGTGAATCGGAAAAAATAAAAAGCCGCAGGCACATTATCGCTGTAGAATTGCCACGGATCTTCCACGCTAGACTACTTTGCCGCGTGACCGTTCGTTTCGATAAGCTTCCCACGATAAAGAAACGATACATACGGTTATTCCCGCTGCGCGCGAATAAACTATCGATGATCAACGTGTAGAAGTAAAATATTTATTGCGTTATTTCTTAATAACATTATCGTGTAAATAATCGTAACATTAGTCTTACGGACTATATTAATGATCGTGTTGAATCCAGTTATAACCTAGTACTGAGCAATTAATTGTAAAGTGTCTATGTTACAGCGACATATATATCTTTTAAGTATAGATCTCAGTCGACGCGTCACACCACTCAAACCAGAGTTATCCTGTATAAAAAATTATCTCATTCTCTCTCTCTCTCTCTCTCTCTTTCTTTCTTCCCTACGTAGTAACAATTTATTATAGAAAATCTATAAAAAAAACGCGAACGTTCACGGCGAATATGTGGGCGATCGAGATCGATCGTAATTGATTTAGTTCCCCGCGGAAGAGAAAAAGACGCGCTTCCCTCGCCGAAAAAAGTTTCATAAAACAATCATCGTCTTCCGATTATTTTGTTCGTTTTAAAGAGACGCTAATTTTTCCGTTTGCTATGAAATACTCTCAATTTTTCTATACGAGCGAGCTTTTCGGCCGAACGTCGAGGAAACGACGCGGTTTCCGCGTTGCCGGAGGAACGGAGGAGAAGCGCGAACAATAATTTTTTGCGGTTCGAGCGAACGTTCCTCCCGCAACGCGGTAAGAATAATCTGTACAATACGCTCGCCCGGACACGCGTAAACACCTAACACGGCCGACGAACCGTTATCCTCGGCAACTTTTACTTCGATTTCTCCTCGGCGAGTCGAGTCGATTCGATTCAATTCGATCGGCCGGGTTCTCCTCGCGAGAGGAGAGGCGGACGTGCGTTCGTTCTATCGTTCGTTCGTTCGTTCGTTCGTACATCGGATGATCGTGTATGCTCGAGAATTAATGGTCGCTCGACGGCTCGAGCGTTGGTCGTTAATATGAACACGTTAGCGTCGAGCGAACGTCGATCCAAAGACGAAGAGACGGTGCTCGGCTCGTAAACTCCCTGCTAGAGAGAAGCGAGGAATGAAAATGTATCCCATCGACGTCGAAATAAATATTATAAACAATCCGACCGATGCTCATCCGGCCGCCGATTAAACCGTCTTCGTTCGAGACGCCGACCCTAATGCCGCTTTCGACGACGTCCACTTCATCGAATTAATGTATGAAAACTCAACGAAACAGTTGTCAGCTGTAAACATTTAATCGCAACGAACAGATCAACAATAAATCTCATCTCCCGATTCTCTCTATTCGTTCATTCGTTCTCAGTCTATTGATCCTCCGTATTTATTTATTTATTTATTTATTTATATGTATGCGCGCACACGCGAGCGAACGCGCGCGCCGCGCCTAAAACGAAATTCGTGCAACGGGTGTACAGGTATTAACAAAAAGAAAACAGAAAAAGAAAGAAAGATAGACAGAAGGATAGAAAGAAAAAAATGATAACAAAAAAACGTCTCGTATGCTTAAATACTGTACGTACAATAATTTGAAAAATGTTCCAAACAAACAAAAAAAAAAAGGAGAATACTCGGCATAGCAAGAGACGAAAGGAAAGAAGTATCTCCTAACAACGTTGACTAAATCGAACGAATCGACACGCTCGGTTGGTTCGACGCGCCGATCCGTCGACGCGTTCATCTTCTTCCGGTTCTATTGTATATTGCATTGCTTCGCTCTCTAATTGCCGTTAATTGTATAAATACTTTCGATCGATTCCCTAAACTCCGCGAGGAGAGTGAGGCTGTCGCGGAAATTTTCACGGCAGCGTTGACCTTCTCCCTTTTATCTCGCGTCCGCTCCGTTCGCGTCGCTCGCAAGCACTCGCCGATCAACACTTATAAATCACGATTCGTTAAATCTACGCACGAAAATTCCATACAAGCTCGAAGAAGCGCGAATCCTCGTTACCGCGACTCGATCCTGTCTCTCTGAAAAAATCTACTCACGCGCACTCTCTCTCTCTCTCTCGCTCGCTCGCCCTCTCCCGGTAACTAGTATAAAAATCTGAAATCTCTCAACTTTGAATTGTAATCGAAAAAACCCGATCTTTACCATTCTCGATAGTCCTCTCGTACTCCACGAATATACGCGCGTGTGTACATATACGTGCGTATATGTATATGCTTTGGCAAATATCCTTTCACTCTCTCTCTCTCGCAAGCTCGTTCGACTCTTGACTCCCATACTCTACGTTAACCCGAAGAAAACGTTCATCGCGAAAGTAGAGTACCGCCGTCGAGTGGTCTACGGGGTTTCTCCGAAACGCAAACGGGTACCAGTCTCTTCGAGAAACGATCTCCGTCTTCCCGTGGACGACAGGAAGTCGCGTTTTGCGAGTAACTAGGAAAACGAACTGTTCCTACGGGCGATGGCGATCGTCGTAAAAATCGTTCGCTCTAGATAATATTCAAAATACATTGAACGATTCGTCCCGATTCTCTATATGTATATGTAAGTATGTACAAAAATTCCTTGCTGAGAAACAATACATCCACACAATTCTCTCTCTCTCTCAGACGGATCAACGCGAGAAACGAAGAAAATCTATCCAAGAAAACAAGTGACAATGTACAAACGACGATAGAAAAGATAAGGGGAATATACGATGAAGAAACGAAAAGAAAAGAAATATTTTATACAAATATACCTCTGCGTCTACGGGGGCCGCGTTTGTCGCTCATGCTCGTTCCGAACGTGCATCGGAAAAAGGGACTGTCCACCAACAAGCAACCATACATTTGTGTACATATTTGGCGTAAACCTTTGATTCGTAGTGTTTAAACGTGTTTATTATTATTCGCTAAAAAATAGATATTCGTGTAGCTCGATCGGTGAACAATAAATGTCGAGGAAAATTCGACAGTTTCTCTCTCTCCCTCTGTCTCTCTCTCTCCAAACAAATACGTGCACGGGCTCTTCTCGAACTACACGGACTCGAAATACACGGAACGAGGGCGCGCGCACGTCGATTCGACGACCGATCCATGGATCAGCGTTGCGCTCGAACGGAGCTCCGACCGTATCAGAGTCGCGGTTCGAACCAGCGAAAATATATTATATCCGTGTGTGCTTTCACACCTACGTAGAAAATTGGCTAGGCATCTTTCGAACACACTAGACACTGAACGCTACCGCGCGTGTTCTCCTCGCACCGAATCGGACAGCAGAATCCCTATACGAACGGACAACATTTTTCATCGACGTATCGTGTACACCGAACGTTCCCATCGTTCTACGAACGTTCGTTCGTTTATCGGTTAATATCGGGGAAAAATTGGAAGAAAAAACGCGTTTCGATCGCCCAATTTTAACCGACAAATCGATCGACGCGCATAAAACGTGCAAACCGTTTCGGCGAAATATAACGACTCGCGGCACCACCCGTTCAAGGTAGTCGCTGGAAACTTGGTCCGACCGATCGGCGTTTTCTGTGATCCGATGCGATGATCTGTGCGTCCGACGATCGTGATCGTTGCGGTAGCATTCCTTTTCCTTCTTTGTTCTCCGACGTCGGACGATGGAAGCTCGTGCCATTGGTGAACTCGAGGGGGGCTGCTCGAGGGTGCCGCCCTGACAAGAATGGACCGTCGAGAATGCTCGGTGTTGCCGACGCCAACCTCGAAAGTTGGCACCGTCGTGCTCCCTACGAGAAAGTTTTCGAGATTTTTGGAAGATCCGAATTGTGTACCGATCGAACGCTGTATCGGCGACACGCTCGTTAGCCCTCGCTCACCGAGGAGAGCGAGCTGCGCGTCGAGCCGGCCGTGTGATGCGTCAAATCCGGAAGATCCGCCGGTAAGCACAACGGTATCGCGCTCGGCCCGTAAATCGCTTCCTGCTCCTCCAGCTGTAGAGCGAACTGCTCTTCCAATCTCTGTAACGTGAAATCGACACCGTTTAGAAAAACCGAACTGGCATCGCCGCGCTCGCGAACAACCGCGCGCGGTTCTCCGCTTTCGTCTCGAGGACCGTTCTCCGACGAAACTCTATTCATATTTGCAAATCTTTTACAAGTTCGTTTACAAGCTGTAAAAAATATAATGGTCACCGTTTCGCCGGCTATATCTACGGATCGATGTTAATACTTGTTCGTAGAAACTTTACAACGAGAAGACGATCGTTGTCGAAGTTTTGTCTTTCGCGTCGATGAAAAGAGAAACTTCGGGGTTGTTTTCTTTTCCTCGTCCGGTAGAACGCGACGACACGCGTTACGGAAAAAGAAAAGTTTTCCCGCCGACCACTTCTCTTCGCTGTTAAATTATTTTCATAGACGCGAACTCACCCGTAGAAGCGACGACCATTATTTTTCTTCCACCCTGCGTACTCGACACTCGAGATATATCTATACAAGCGTAATGGCATCAACGGATCTTTTATTCAACTGACCTTGTTCTCTTTACCTAGGCAGACCGTTCTCTGATATCCACTCGTGGAATCTCTTTTTTCCCCCGACTACATTTCATCGACGTTTCGTCGTCGGTTAGGTTCTTATCAGGAGCATGTAACGCAAGGGGTGGTTTTGCGACGTGATCGAACGTACACATTGGAGAACACTTATATGCATACGAGAAACCCTGGACGTGTAAGCGGTTTAACCCCGCGGACACAAATTCACTACGGTTTTTTTTCTTTTTTCCCCCGATAAGTATACAACACAGAGCAATTACCACAAGTTTCACCACCGGCTCACCACGTTGTGTTATCGTGATATAATCGCACCCGGACCTCTCTCTCTCTCTCTTTCTCTCACAACGCTGTTACCGAGAATGAGTATCACAATCGACAAATGAGTATCCAAGGGAATTGCGTAACAAGGATGGCAAAACTATACAAGTAAATCTGCGAGACAAGTACACGAGAGGTACACGAGGTAATGTATACACGGAACAGCGACAAACAATTTCAATGACCAGTTAATCAATGCGAACAACCACACCCGCTCGCCTAACGTCCCTCGACGCTGAACCACGGATTCTCAACGAACAAGCTCCTTGTTTCTCAAAGATACATTTACACATACTCGCCGAGTGTCTCTTTGCCCAAGATATACGGCCAAATATACAATGTTATAAATTAATTAACCGTCTATAATACCATTACTGACTGCGCATGTTATTCGACCTCCGTGCGAACCCCCAACACATTTATATATCTCCTCGACATTTTTCTTCTTCGACTACGTTTGGTTATCAAAAATATATTAACAGTGTATTTGCTACGTGTTGTGTCTGTGTGTATGTATATATATATATATATATACACGAATGCGTGTATAATAGTAATGCGCATTAAATGCATATAACGAAGCAACGGTGAGTAAAGCAAACGTGTTATCCTCTAATGCTAATGCTTAAGACATAGAACGATACAAACGGGGAAGTTTCAAAGTAAAAGCTTCGCGAACTTCGCGAATGAGAACAAGTTGAAACCGGGGTTTCAAAAACTTTTCTACAAAGATCCTCGCACAACCGAGTTTCACGAACTGAAATCTCGAGCGCCGATTGAAATTGATAGATTACAAGCTCGTCGGCGACGGAACTCGAATCGATCTATTCCCGAGAGAAAGAAACGGATGAAGCAGCAATTTTACTTGGAAACTTCTCCAGCGGAAGAAAAAGGACAAGGATCGACGAGCGACCAGGTACAGGACCAGGAGGATCCACTATCTACGAGGCGAGGAAGATGGTACCAGGTCCGGTTTCGAATGACTTCGGGGAAGCATGCCATTTACGGATCCGGCGTCCGAGCTGCTGACTCTCAGCGACACTCTTGGGATCGTGAATGGGGACGGGGACGCAGGGGTGGAGCGTGGTAAACGAGGCGACTTCTTCCAACCTTCGAAATGAAAGATGTTAGAATAGTCTAAAGGTGGGACAGAGAGACCACTAAGACCCGAGGGGAAATAGTCTCGGTAGCGAACTTCCAACGCGTCCTTTTCAGCCGACAGCTCAGCCTCTAACCTCTATAACAAGTACATTAACACTTATTTCAGTATGGCCGGTTTCCGCTGTACGCCGGGGTACCTTTACAAATTTAACCAACGATCGATCATAGCGTTCCGTCTCTATCCGTCACGTTGCCGGACAAATTGCAAATACCATTAAATATTATAGCGCGTGAAAATCTAGTCTCTACAGAGTAAAAGATAGTGTAGCGAGCAATCCGCGCAGTGAAATACGAGAGAAAACCAAGAGAAAAGAAATAAAAGGGGGCGGGGGATAGAAAGCAAAACCGTGCGAAAGATTGTGTATCGTTCGTGGGAGAAGGTAATCGTTTCGTTTACCTGTTTGCGGGGCTTCAACTGCGCCTTCCACTCCCGTAGTTCTTTACCGTACGCTTCCTCCAGCTCCTTCAGCTTCAAGGTTTCGTGCTCCATCAGCATTTTCCTCTTCTCGTTCTGAAGTTGCTCCAATTCCTTGATGGTGGCGTCGCTCTGCGCTCTCATCTCCTCGAGTTGCCTCGAGTGTTTCAGCTCGAACCGTTGTTGCTCGGCACGGTACCTCTTCTTCTCGTTCTCCTGGAACTTCTTTAATTTCTCCCGCTCGGCGTCCGGGTCCGGCGCGATCACCGACGATATCGAGATCCTCATCGACTCCCGGAACATCATCTCGCGCGCCTTCATCTCGTTGCGGATCCGTTTCGGCAGGTTTCTGCGCTCGACCGTCTGCCGCTTAACCAGCTCCTCCTCCTTCCTTTGGTTCATCCGCTTCATCTGCTCGAGCTCCTTCTCGTGACGAATCAGCATCTGATGCCTCTGCAGGAAGAAGATGTCCTTCAGCTGTTTCTTCAACAGCTGCTGTTTCTCGTGAATGTGTCGCTCCTCTTGCTCCCAGATCGCCGCCTCCCGGGCTCTCATCAGCTGTTGTTTCTGCTGCAAGAACTGCCTCTCCATCAGCGCGATCTTTTCCCGGTGGCTGTCGGACAGCCTCCTCAAAGAGAGCTCGTGGCTCTCGTTCAACTTATCCAAAAAGTGTTTCTCCCTCTCCTCGTGCTCAGCCTCGAGCTTCTCCTTTCGGATCTTGAACGCGCTCTTCCGCTTGTCCTTCGGCATCAGATCCACCTCTTGCTTCAGCAGTCTCAACTCTTGCTTCAGACCCTCTCGGAACTGTTTCAGCTCCCTCTCCTGCTCGCTGCGGATCTTCTTCGAGGCGAGCCTAAGATCCGCCTCCTGCTGCGCCTCGGCACGCTCGATCTGCTGCCTCTGTTGCCGTCCGAGAGTCTCCAGATCGGTCTCGGCATTCCGCTCGAGAAGTTGCCGTTCCTGCTCGAAACGTTTCTCCTGTTGGTCCTTGTTGAACTGCGCCTTCTGCGACAAATCCTGGAACTGCTTCTGCTCCATTTTCTGCAGCATCTTCAGCTCCCTGAGCTCCTGTTTCCTGAATATCTGATCGTCGTAGACCTTGCCGTTCTCGTCGTCACCGTATATCACCTTGGACGTGGTCGTCGTAACCACGACACCGTCTATCTCGAACTTCCTGGTTCGCTTCCTCGTCTTTTTCTTCAGATTCATCATCTGTATGTCCTCCTTGGTTCTGGTCGGCCGCTGTATATCGCGAGCGTAATCGGGCTTCCGACGCAGCACTACTTCCTCTTCCGTTTCCGGCGTCTGTCCCTGTCCGATGTGGTTCTCCTTGTTCGACTCACGGCTGTCCTGACTGATCGTGGTCGAGATCGACTCGGCGTCCGAGCGATCGATGCTCTTGCTCGGCGTGTGCGATCTCGTCGAGCCGGACTCGCTCTGGGACCTCGATCCCTCGAAGCTGTCCGGAGATATTCTTTTCTCTTTGTACATTTTGCCGGCGTCCTTCTGTCGGATCGTTTTCAGTACCTTCTCGTCGATCCGGCCGCCCGCGGTCGACTTGTCGTTCCTGATCAGGCCGTTCACCTTCTTAGAGTTCCTGTTCGTGTCGTCGATGTCCACGGGCTCGACGATCGTTCCAGCGACCATCATCTTCGTGATCTCGTCCCCGCTGTCGCTCTTTGTGCTCGACCTCTCCAGCAGACTCTGCGCGTCGTTCTGCGAGGAACAGGTTCGCGCCGCTCCCCGTTTGTTCAACAACTGAGAGGAGTCTTTCACCTGTTCCTTGTCGTCGCCGACCGTCACTACGGAGACGTGACTAGTGTCCTGCAGCTCGTCCACGATCGGGCTCACGATCAACACCTCGGACTCGTCCAACTTCTTGCCCACCCGCTTCGAAGCGTCGGTGATAACGATCGGCTGCTCCTGCGGCGTATACTCCAGACTGTCCAGGCTCGGGAATCCGTCATCGTCGGTCGAGCTTTCGTTTACCTGCGTCTTGTTCAATTCGTTCGCGACGATCACCACCTCCGAGGTCGGAGACGGCCGGCAAGATAGGGGCGTCGGCGACACGGCGTCGACCAGTACCGGAGGATGAGTGGTCACCACTGTTACCTGGCTTATGTTGCTCGCTAGACTATTCGATAAGTCTGGACTCTCGGCTGTGATCCGGACGGTTGATGTGTTTGGACGTATTTCTTGGTCGGGTTTTCCTGCAAATTTGTTAAGATACGCTAAATGTAATCGAATTAAACGAATACATACGTAGAATGCGGATCGTCATGCCACCGGAAGTCTATCGATAGGAAAAATAGAACTCTGCGCCAAGGCCCGTAGTCTATAATAGATCTAGAAACAAAATAAAATAGATTACGCCATCTCTTACCGGTAATGACAACCACATTATCCCCGCTGCCTCTTCTCGACGACGCGCTTCTACTCCTGATAGGTGTCGACGTGATCACTGATACGTTTATCGAAGAACCTCTCTTCTCGCCGGTGGAAGCATCGTTCGCGACGCTCTCGCGCGTCTGTTCCTTGTTCAACCACTTCTTCTTCTCTCGTTTCCCATCGAACTCGTCCGAGAAGTTCTCCAAGGAATCGTATCTGGACGATCCTTCGCTATGACTTTTAACGACCGATTCCGCCTTGCCTATACCGTAATCCGTCTTGATGTCTTCGGTGGAGCAAGCCTTCATGATGTTCTTCTCGGACAAGATCGCGTTCGGACCGGCCGTTTCTCGACGCGTCAACGTCTCCAACGACGGGACGTTCGACCGCATTTCGGAATCCATCGAGAATCGTTTCTCTAGAACCGCGTTTAACTTCTCCTCGACAGACTTTCGTTTCTCCTGCAAGCTCTTCCGACTGTCTTCCGTTGAGGATTGTCGTTTCGTTTGCGCGTCGACGGGTTTCTTCTCAACTCTGAAAACAATCGAAAAGAGTCTGTAGCGAGAATATATGATGTAACACGAGAAAATCGATACGGTATAAAACTACGCAGCACCTGCTTCTCTCTTCTAGAGACGATTGTTTGTTGAACGCTGGCTTCGACCAATCCTCCGTCGACTCTGGTCGAACCGGAGCGGATTTCCTCTTCTCTTCCAAAGTTAATTCCATTCTCAATGGTTGGCTCGCTTTATTCTGTACTGCCAATTTCTGTCTCGTGTCCTTCTCCTTCTCGTTGCCAGCTGTTAATTTCTCTAAACTGTCTCTGACGGTTTGCTTCTCGTTGAATGTATCCACGGCTGTTTGTTCCCTCTCCACCGTGTCTTGACTCTCCGATAACGAGTGTTTCTCTCTCTTGCTGTCCTCGGTACTCTTGCATTGGTCCAACATCTCAACGACGTTTTGCTTGTCTGTGATCTTCAAATTATTTTCCTTATCCTCGTTTTTACTATCCTGGCGCATAGGAGGTGGAGGAGGAGCAGGACCTTTCTCCCGAGATACTCTACGTTCGTTTGCTTCGCTTGTACTAGGTGGTTTAGGTGCCTGGACAAAAGATAGAAAAGTGTTACTATTGATATATACAAATTCTACAAATTAAAGCAGCAATACATGCACAATAAAATACGTACTTGTTTCTTCTCAACAGATACAGGTATATTCTCTTTAGATTCCGCTTTCCGTAATTTCTTGTTCCTGTCCTCCTTTTCACCATCCCTGTTGATCTCTCGTTTGTGGCTCTCTTCTTTTTTCGCAGATACGGGTGATGCGGCAAGATTTTCTTTTTCAGAAACTAAACAGTCGGCAATTTTTAATCAATCATTTTTTTTCTATTTTTCTCCGTCTACCTACTAGCTTATTGTATTTATTACGAGATTACAACTTACTCTTGACATCAGCGTCACTGCGCATAGATGCAGAGTCATCTCCGAGTTGATCCACCTCCAGAGGAAGCTGAGATGTGCGTTGCTCCTGTAATATTTGTTTACGATCGATTTTAATCTTACGAAGTAAGCACGTGGTACTTATTGTTACGTATTTACAATGACTATATCGACGGAAAATATAGTTTCTATCCTGAAAACAATGTTGGCAAGAAACATAACGCAACAACAGAATTACTATTCTCGCGCATTTCGTCGTCAAGTCGATAAGATGAACAGAAAATATGGTACATTGAAAATAGCTTATGCATTGCAGTCTGAAAATAAAAGAAAATAGCAGACGATTATGGTAATACGAGTACAAACACAGTATACGCACCGAAATCAAATTAGACAGCAGTTATTGCATAAGCTACTGACCTGACAAACGCAGGGGTGATGGGGCTGGCGAGGCCCAGGAGAGCCGCATGCACAGCCAAATTATCCAAATTACAACAACATAATTATTAGGGTTTCATTAGAGTACATATAAGGGTGAGAATTTTGTAATATTTTATCTTTGAAATCTCGATGCTACGGAACAATGTACGGAATGTTAAAAAAAAAAAAGAAAACATTCATTCCTTTTAAATAAAAATTACTCTGATATATATACTATATCAAATTTGGCAAAGTAAGAGTAAAACGTAATTAAACATCGAGTATCGCATGCACGAAATTTCTCAGCATTTTATTTACATCTATCATGCACGAATGTGAATAGTATAACCGAATACTTTATAAAAATTAAAATAAACGCATCAACGAATCATGAGATTACCAATTTTTCCTCGAGATCACTAATTTCTAATTACTTATATAGGAACAGCCAATACGTTTGTTTGTTGTAATTGTCTAAGTTTCATTCAAAAGCAGCTTACCGATCCGCTGATATAGTTCTCTGTGTTTTTTTCGCCATTTTTGCCTTCTATCAAGACGAAAGCGTGTAACAACGTACATATATACATACATACATAATATATACATGTGTATATAAATTATGCTTATAAAATGCTAGCGTATCTTATTGTATATTTTTATATAATTTCTTCATAATCATAAACTGTTTGGAATTACGAGAATCGATTGTTAAAATCAGACGAGAAAGTAAACGTACCTCTGCTTCCTCGTCGACCAATTCCTCTTCGACGACATCGGCTTTGTACTCCAACAGCAAATCCCTGATCGGTTTAGAATCCAAATTCCGATTAATAAACGAATGCTTCAACAGTTCGTCAGCTGTAGGTCTCGATGTTGGATCCTTTATGAGAGCCTTCGCGATAAAATCATTAAAATCTCTACTCCACTTTCCAGGTTGCTCGAGTTTTGGTGGATCACTCTTTTGTATTTTGAGGAGTACCCGCATTGGTGACATCTCATGATTTGGTGGCTCGATTTGTGCAAATTCGATTAGGGTAATCCCGAGCGACCATATATCTACCTACGTTCGAATCATTTACGATTATACACGTTAACGCATCAGATTTATAAAGTGTATTATAGCTTACTTTGAAATCATAAGGATTATCCCGAAACGTTTCGCATAATACTACTTCCGGTGCCATCCAATACGGTGTACCAATAAATGTATCGTGTTTCTGTAACGTATGCTTATTTTTCGCAGATACTCCAAAATCGGCTGTGGAATTAAATGATCGTTAGCTCATTCGCTCGACTTTTAGATACATAACGAATCGTAAATGTAAAATCTACCAATTTTCACTCCTCCAGCCATTGTTAACAAAACATTTCCTGCCTTTAGATCCCTGTGAATTACTTTAGATTTGTGTAAAAATGCAAGTCCTTTAGTCATGTGTTGACATATGTAGGCTATTTGCGGTTCTGTTAAAGCTTTTTGTAATTCCACCATTATGGAATCGACAGCACCACCGTCGCAATATTCTATCAGCATCTGCAGATTCATAGACATTATCGGACAAAGCTTGAATAATCTTGCAAATGTTGCGCAATAGCAAAACATACCCATAGTTTGCCCTCTATAAAATATGCTTCGTGTAACTCAACAACATTCGGATGTTTACATTCTGATAATATGTCTATTTCGATCATGAAATCGCTAAGATCGTCTTCTCCCTCGAGGGCACACATTTTTGCAGCAGCAAGCTGTTGCGTTTGTTTATGCTGTGCCTAAAAAATATAGAAAATACGTTTGGTAAAATCTATAAATATACATATAAGATATTACATAAAAGATTTAGCGATTTACCTTATACACTTTGCCGAATGCTCCATCCCCAAGTTCACCCACCATTTCCCAGAACTCTTCCGGGTTACAATCCATTTTAATATTATTATACAACTTCTTTTTCTTCGCGTCATTGCCACCGAAGTGGAATGCTTTCTTCAAATTCGACAAGAATGACATTTTTGCGATATTCTTTCAATACATTCACGCATATAAAAACTGTATTTCTATTACATTATGTTATAAAATTGAATAGTATTACCGCTAACGAGAAATATCTACTCTAATTCTGCGCTTAAACATAAACTTATGTAGTGTTTGAATAATTCATTGTAACACGTAACAGTTACAAGATCCGTGAAATCATCTCTCTTTTTCTTCCTTAAATACAGCCTTTCATACTTTTTATCGTACCGATTTATTTTCTACCTCGATAGAAAATATTTGAAGAGAAAGATATAATTCAAATCCCCATTCGATACCGGGGGATTATACCGAATCTCTCCCGCATCTTGATAACTTCAAATCGATGTTCAGTAAACAATAGATCCGTTGATATGTTCCATAGCAATGCGTGCAGCAACAATCAAACCCATTATTAATTATCCGTTATTTTTGCTCGAACACAGGCACAAGGCTGCAATAAACAAAAGAGGATTAGTAAAAAAATTATTATCTTATAGATAAGATGGCATATCACAGATAGAGAGAAGCTAAGTATTTAGCTGCTTTCTTTCAGAATAGGGTCTGTATTACTATACAAATTCCATTGATAGAGAAAACTGGGACATAGCTAACAGAACAACATTCCAACTAAAGAGGCCTCTAGTTTTATACACTGTGGCAAAATTTTATCTGGAATACGCTACCGAATTAATTCTACTAGAAATCGTTGAAAATAATGTTGGTCGAAAACATTGTTTTGCATCTGAGAGACAATTGTTATAATAACAATTAAAATATGTATTACAATATCTTGTTGATAAAATCATATTCGGTTATGCATGTAACGTATGCGCATGTTTCTCGTAGTTAAAATTAATAGTTGCGTTTTAATTTCCGAAAAAAAAATGTGAAATTCTGCAATGTTTAATCGTTTCGTAAATAACGAACGGAAAATGTGGACGATTCGGTGAGAACGGTGGGAACACTGATAAATTCACGAGCTTACTGAGAAACACAGAAGCACAGATTTCACGGGGAAAATGTCGAAACTCGTCGGTCACGAGATTGACACAATTTTGACAAGTAATCTCGGCCGTATTTGTCCGCCATCGTTTTGTAAATACACTTTCCCCGTGTTCCATGAATCGGAGAAGTATCGACGGACTAAATCCGTCGGGACGAGGCCAATTGACAGAGATCTTTGAACGAACTTTATAATACACGCAAGACAACGTTTCGCACGGACGCGTTTCAAACGCGTTGACGAGATTTCCACAAAGTCATCTATGCGGCTCGTAATCTGCCAAAGCCGATACGATACGTGATTCTCTCGACGAGCAGAACGTGATAAATCGTAAAAGGATATCCCAGTATCGATGACACGAAGCAACCGGACGAATACCGTGCTAATCGTTACAGACACGAGCATCGTGTACGGACTATCGGACGAAAAATACGGATGATCGAAAAAAAAATCTCTGTGGACAGATCCTCTGCTGCTCACCTTCTCTTTTAATGATCCGCCGTTGACGAAACGGGCACACTTTGTCTCGGTTTGTAACCGTTGACGATGCACTGGTCACTTTGCCTCGCACGATCTCGCGAACGACGCGTAAGTCGAACAAATTCCACTGTTCATCACCCAAAAATAGTCGAGGAAACGCGAAAAAAGTATGTTGAAATCAGTAAACTAGACGGACCCGTACGTACACGGCCATTTTCAGTAGCACACGCACATAACACATTGCACCGCACCACGCCTGGAAGTGACGTAACCAATCGGCAAGTGTGCCTGTGTTCTGCAAGAGGCTCCCCAGCTTAGAAACGCAGAAATGCATTTGAAATGCATTTTTTTTCTCTCGAGAAAAATCGCCCCCCTCGATATATTCCGCGGAGTACGTAGGTCGACGGCGACACGATTCTCGACGACCATCGATCGACGTTCACAATTCAACTTATACTTCCTCGTCGAAAGAGCCGTTCGATCGAATCGCAGTTCCTACGTACTCTCGCGAAAATATTCGACGAACATTTAAAACGAACGACGTAATTCAATTTTCATTTTTTCCCGTTGTTAATTAATCTTGCTGTACACATCGGCGGCACGACTTTTGTAAACGAATGAAAAATCCACGTTATGCTCTCTCCGTCGAGCATACCGAGAAAAACGGAGTATTTATTATTAAGTTACGGAATTGATTTTACAGACATACGTTATGTTACCTTTGCGGAAACCTTTCAATCGTATAATCGTATTAAGCGCTGTCGCAAAACGAAACTACGTTTTACAACACGGTGGACGGTTCCTCGGATTTATAGTATATATATTTTTGCGTAGCGGTAACACAGTGTAAATAACGAAGCTATATATACGTAGACACGCGCGTTACGTACGATTACCTTTGGCGTTGGCGGGATGATTAAACTGTTTAGACAGAAATTGAAAAACGCGCGGAGGTATGATAGAGGAAACATTTCGATTTTTGAAGGAATCGAATTTAAAAAACGCATGTATTTTTTGATAATTGAAAGAATAATTGCAAACTTGAAATGTACTTTCCTCAGTCAGTGTGGCCAATATGATAAAACATAGATGACTAGTTTTCAAACCAATGACAATGCGATCGCGTGACCGCGACTGAACGCAATATCATGGTCGACTACTATTGATAGCTTTTGCAAAGAACTCAACGCATAACTATATTTATTTTATTTAAGAAGCGACGTACAATTGATGTTAAGTAAAAATACCTGTTATATTGTTACAATAAATATGTTATACGCAATAAATCGTGGAAATTGATTTGCGACAATTGCTTGTAATACAATAACGTCTCGGTAGCTCATGTTTGTAAATACAAATGTATTATTTTAAGAAAAGTTTTATAATTTATTATTAAGCAGAAATACATTCTTAATACCAATTAAATCGAATTTGTAAGTATCTTAAGCTATCATCAACTACACGAAACTTTTATTTTGCTGGTTAGCTAACCTACAACTTGAGTAGAAATCGGCCACTTGGTTCTTCCTCGATAATGTTTCTAATTGATTTATGTTTTTAATTCTTTTAGTTCGATTTGTTCTAATACAATAACAAAATGTCTAGAAAAGAACGAGGCGTGATGAAATTGATTTGGAATTGTTTCATTAATTCTATGAAACCCAACCTCAAACGTACTAAATTGATAGGAGAAGATCGTTATGGTAACAAATACTATGAAACACCAATTGCTAATAAATCGTCACGGAAAAGGCCGTCACGTTACTTCGAAGCTGTGGATAAAGATAATTTCAACCCTGAGATGTCTACGGAATGGGAATCTTGGTTGAGACATCGTAGAATTGAACCACCGACACAGGAAGAACTAGAGAGAAATTATCAGATAGCAATGAGTAAAAAAGAAAAAGCTGCACAAATAGCAGAGAAATATGGAAGTGCCAATTCAGAAAAATCTCAAACGTACATTGATAGCAAAGAACGAAAACCGTTCCCAGTCTACGACGAGTATAAAACTAAGTAAAAATATATAAAGATTGTAAAGCAAAATCTTCTAGACGACAGTATGAAAGAAGTACATAGGTAGTTAATGAAATATAAGGAACAACTTCATCTCGAATGTAACGGAACTCATCGAATAATTAAAATCAATAAAATATCTAGTAAATATGTACAAATTTTATTATAACATATACTTGTATTATGATGTATAATTTATGTATTTATTGTTTGTGTGAAGTATAGTCTATATGTAAAACAATTTATTATATCCTACGTTTCTATACAGATACATTTATTGTATTTTCTTTTGTATATCATCGACCGTTGTCTTCAATTAATCGATGTAATGAAAAACCAGTACTGAAACTATACACGTGTACAAGGAATATCCTTCTCTTACGGAACTTCAGTCAAGCACAATATGTTGAATATTCTCTCTGAAAATTCTCTTCGATGTAATGAAATGATAACTTCCAAATGTATTCACCATTATGTAGTAGAAAATATCAAAACGAAATTTCGAATGTGTCAATTTTAAACATAACTCTGCGATAGAAAAATTGATATCTAATCACTATCGGTGCTTTTCTTTTCCTCAAAGAGATAATATACAGATTCCTAAAGTTTGTAAAAAGATACTTCGCGTGTATCGAAGTACGAAACATCAGTCAACAGCAGATATAAATTCTTTCAATCGAAAGAAATTAAAACAGTCCAATGCACGAAAAACACAAGCATTTTCGATCAACCTGAAAAGTCGCTATTATCGAATAAAGCTTGATCATACAGCTCTCCTTTTACTAATCGTCCACCGAAATAGCGACCATTTAAAGAATCCCTTGCACGTTCCGCTTCTGAAATGTTCATCGATTGTAACGGTACAATTCAAAGTAAGATAGGATTATTTTGAAAAGAAAATTGTGCGAATAGCTCACCACTCATTTGTGAGAATTCAACGAAAATCTTCACGATAACTTCCGCATCCTCGTCGTCTTCGGACTGTCGCTCGTTATAAATAATAACTCTTTCCACAACACCGAATTTCGAACACTCATCCTGGATTTCTTCTTGTAAACTTTCATCGACATCTTCCGGTGCCACCATGTTTCTCAAGATTACAACTCGGGATTCTACTTTGCGCATAAGCTTCTGCATGACCAGATGACGCGCGCTTTGTCCTTTGATCGACATATTTTCCTGCTGTTGCAACGTCTGAGGTTCCGTTTCCTCCAACAACTTCTTCTGCAGTTCCTCTTGCTGTTTTTGATGAGCTGCTTGTTCTTGCGCTCGCCTCATTATATCGGAATTTGTGGTAGTCGTGACTGGTATCTAACAATGGAAATAATTTCTATTGTTCTCGAACAAGAATATTAGGCGAATACGCGTCGAATTATTAAATACTTACAACCGGAGTGCCCACTATTGTCGGAGCTACGACCGCTGGTGGCGGTATAACAACCGGTTGACCAGGTATCGGTTGAATAATTGCTGGTGGTCTAGTTAGAGCCTGTGGTATAGCTATACCGGGCGGAGGAATGACTGGAGCTACCGATGCTATAGTTGGTGGCGCCATCATCGTGGCGGGAGCAAGAGTGGGTCTCACTATACCAGGCAAAGCTGCATATACATTGAAATATCAATAAATCATAAATGTTGCGGTTATTCGGCAATTGTAATATCGGTGAACCTGCAGAACAGTTACCTGCCCTCCGATTTCGATCATTTTTGGACATGTTGTAGAAATCAATATTTTTAACAACTTTCTCCTTTGCACGTTAGAATTCTGTCTACGCTAGTGTGTCTGTGGCAGAACACGCGTTAGCATTGGTGGCCACTTATCTTCTATTTAAAAATCATCGAAATCGGAGGGTAGATAGGCGTAATATTTTCCTTGGTAATATTTCTATACCTTGATTCAGAATCGGGGGAGCAGCTGCCCCGAGTTTAGTTAGTCCTAAAGCTACCGCGTTACTGGCCACCGCATCCATTGCTTGAATCTTGGCGGTTGCAGCGGCTGCTGCCACTGCCGCTGCAGTAGGCATCATACTCGTTCCACTCGGTGGTCCCATAAGAGCATTCGGTGGAGTGATAGCTCTGCCTACTCGCAAATACTGGCCACCGAGATCGAACAGGTTCATCGATGCGATAGCCTCTAATGCGGCTTGCATCGTTTCGTACTCGATGAAACCGTATCCTTTGTGACGATGAGGTGAACTACCTTGCGCTAATTTGCAATAGGTAATAGGACCAAAAGCTTCGAACACCGATTTAATATCATCCTCCGTTAAGTCTTGATGTATAGACGCGATATAAATGCGATTATAATGTTTACTCTCCTCGGTAATCTCGTCTATGACCGATTGAGCTTGCGGCATGTTTGACGGTCGCCCGACAACCTAAAAGAAAGTACAGTAATTTAGAAAAGATACTTTTGGCGTCACAACAATATAAATTCCAATTGTAACATTTAATTAACAGAGAAACGGATTGGAACGGAAGGCAGGAAGGAAGGAACTATGAAGAAATTATGTGTACGCGTGTCGCACACGCTTATCAATTAGGCAATTTTTTAGACAAAAAATATTATACTTTGTACGAACAAAGACGTTTCGTAGTTATTCGACAATTGTGCAAAAGCACCGTAAAAATCAAGTAACAGTGCATCGTAGAAATTGAAAGATTTACGTCGATACAATCGTTATGGTGTTTAAGAAGAAATTCAAGAAGGATTTTTTGATCGAAGTGCATACTATTGTATAATATGATGCAGTTCAATCAAAAGCGTTATTATATTGGATAAAACTAAATAAAAATTTGCCGACCTCCGGCGGGATGATAGGATTGCTCGGGGACAGGAAATTCGTTATATAGGTACGTCCCGCTACCTTGATGTTACGTCCACCAATCATGACACCATTCATCTGTTCCAAAGCAAGTTGTGCTGCTTCAGGTATCTCGTATTCGACGAATGCAAATCCTTTGTGCTTCTGGGTAACAGGATCCCAAGACATGTTGATTGATTTTATAGGACCAAAAGGCAAGAAAGCTTGCCTAATCGTGTCCTCTTTCAATTCGAAACTGATGCTGCCCACATATACCCTGTTGTACAGGAATTTGATTTCAGCCGACAATTACCCGCAATTATTAGACCGAATTCTTTTATTGTCTTTATTTCTAACGATTATCAAAATATATCTTCTAGTCTCTCCTATTACTAATCACTGATCGAACGGAACGTTTATTCGTGCGAATGAAAGACTCCGCTGTGTACAAGAATATATTTTTCCATCTCAGCGCGCAACTGTAGCGTGTTGACAACAAAAAAAAAATTATGAATAAAACGCGATCACGATTTGAATTGATTAAACGTCTAAGATAACCCAATTGAAATTACACTATTTATAGTCAAGAGTTAAAAAAAAATCTTCGATTGAAAATGCCGAGTCTCGAGGACGAAATTTGGAGGGCTAAGACAAAGAACAAACAAACCTGCACATGAGGGCGAGAGCCTGCTGTCTCTGCACCTGATTCCGTTGACTAGCCATTTGCTGTAACACAAAGGACCATAGGCCTTCTATTGATATCCCTCCCCCTTACATACACCAGTCTCGTTCATCTCAAAAATCCCCCAAGCTCTTATACCATTCCACCTTCTTTGCTCAACTCCAAACTTTTCTTCGTTCGACATAACGAGTTAATATTGATAATACTTGAAGGGAAATCTCTCTACCCTTTAGCGAATCAAACTGTGATCATCAAATATAATAAAGTGAATATAAGAAAAATAAGCTGCTCTTGTAAACTATGGTTACAAGTACAAATACAATATACTAGACAACGCGAGAAGAAAGATAAGTTGAGCTCAGAAGTACATATTTCGATTATTTTTCTCAAATCGTCCAGAGATTCATGCACAAAAACTTGTCCTCCTTCGCGCTGGTACAGCTCTGCTCCCGCCGACTATTATCTCAAGATATCTAACCTTCTCTTACAGTAGTAACTCAGGGAAACGTTTAGGAGTGTTTGATCGTAAGGCGGTTTCATATTGTTTCTGTCTTGATTTGGTTGACACTAACCTGCACATTAGCAATAAAACTTGCTGCCGCAGGACCAACTTATTCTTCTGCGGGGAGAAAAAATCAACCGATCAGAGTTAGGTTCCAGTGTTCGTCTTGTTTTTTTATTTTCTTTTTTTAAATTTCTGTTATAGTTTTGTGACTTTACTCGCACGTCATAACGAACACAGGTTAAAATGTTTATGCAATTGCTTCAAATTACTCGGCGGGGCGAGCTAAATTGCAAGGACAAACATTAATTTAAACTACTGTATTTGCGTGTTTGAAATGAACTTTTCTCTTTTTGGTATTATGTATTGGCAAAGAGCTAAATAGAGGAACCCACATATAAAATACATTTTTCATAAATGATACTTTTTGAGATAAAAAAGAACCCCAAAAT
Organism: Lasioglossum leucozonium; assembly: GCA_028454225.1. Classification (NCBI taxonomy): domain Eukaryota; kingdom Metazoa; phylum Arthropoda; class Insecta; order Hymenoptera; family Halictidae; genus Lasioglossum; species Lasioglossum leucozonium. The sequence continues at coordinate 13,181,310 of CM052210.1, read as the reverse complement.
TGTAACGTATAATTTCATTAAAAAATATATATATTGAATCCATTGTGCATTCTTAAGAATTAACATTCGATTACCAAGCTACTAAAACTTCGGTAACATTCTTTCCATGCTATTTGCCCACTGAAACGGTAAATGTGGAATGTATACATAGTTGATGTGTACACGGTAATAACTGTATCGCGTGACACATCGTAGAATAGAAAAAATCTCAAGACAGAAATCGATGAATGTACAATGGAATGTAAAATGTATGTTAGGCGAGTAAAGTTTGTTAGCTTCGTGTTTGAAAATTACCTGTTGTTGATGCGCCAGTGTCTGTTTCATTAAAACCATTTTGATGCTTTGTTCCATGGCATATTTCTTTGCTCTATTTACTGTATCCTGCTGTTCAGATGTAATTTTTGGGAGACCTGCACCTAGAATGCCAGGTAATGTAAGATATTTAGCTCCAGGTCCTGTAACAAAATCAATACAATGCTTTTACAGCGTAGTCCGTGTTGATTAGAGGAGATTAATTGATCAGTGCCGTGTCAGATCTTATCAGCTAGTTGTCCACGTGATCATTATCAACCCACAATATTACTTAAATTGGAGTGACCATAATTCGGTTGTCACAAATACGATATACATCATTTCGAATTTCGTCGAGAACGTTGTACAATATTGTAATTCAACTCACCAGCAACAACTTGTCCGATTTGATTAAGATCATATATAGGGCCTGGCAAGAACTCTGATGCATTTCCTACGAAGAAAGTTAGTATTAGATATAATTGTAATATGAAAATTAGTATCATTTCGTATCTCCACCATGTATTTATCTTTTCATGACAATAGATAAGAGATACTGAAATGACAATTTTGTAGGGAATATAATTTTTGTTTAAAATTGAACAGGATTTCATGTATTCGCGTTGCTAGTTCGTTATTGAAAAATCGTGTTGCTGTGCAAATATAATGTAGAAATCATATGAAACGTAATTTTCTATGAAGTGCCACAGCAATTTCGAAACTTAAAATGAGATGAATAAAGTAACGACGTCGTGCAGCAGTTCCCACGGTAGAACCGTCCTCCGAACTGTAAGTTCAAAGAAATTAAAATAGTCAGGAATAATATTACATTTGAATAATTAATACAAGGTACTATGTATAATGTGTATTATACATGGTACGTGTATACGCATCGAGGAGAAAAGGGGAATTTCCTTCTTTTCTTGCACACCATTTATCGTAAAATCACTTTGTATGCTTTGGTACAAGAATAATAACGATTTCGAATTTTTGTTTAAAACAACTTCAGTGAAAAATTAAAAAAAAGACATATATCTCTGCAATCGAATGCGTTAGCATCTTTAGTTTAAACTTCATTACTGTTTACATTATTATTAGCCTCAACGAAATCAGACTACCGATAACTAGATTAGATTAGGTTTCATACGATCATAACCAATTTGGTCTGCTAGTCTCTGAAACAGAAATCAGAACACGTTGAAACGCTTGGTTTTTCTCTTTTACGACTTTTGCAGTTTCACGAATTGATATATTGTTAACTTTGTTCGATCGTTTGATTAACGGCTAACCGTGTTCTGGGCTGAGCAATGATGGTTGTGCGCAAACTATCCGAGATTGAGGCGACGCACAAATCTGTAAGCACAAAGCAAAGGAGAATACTCTCAGTGCATTTTCTGCGCCATTTTCTTACAGTTTGCCTTTTCCAACCTACCACGCAATTAGCCCTAACACTTTCTATGCAGCAATGGCGATCCTAATTGACAAGAAATCGAACGCGACCGATCGTTGAAAAGCCACGCATAGTTTTTCTCGTGTTGTACGCCCTTCTGCAATAATTTCCTGTTAAATCGCAACAGGCTGATCTTCTTTAACAAAAAAAAATCTCTTACCTCGTACTTGTATAATGGAAACGCAAACACGACGAATTTGATTTGAGAATATCTTGAAAAATACACATCGCCATTGCCTATCCTATTTATAAGCCTCCTCCGAAATCGATTGGTTTTTTAAAATAAATTCACAAGGAGCAATTTGTTAAACAAAATAATTTCCATGTAGATCGAGGCTTATAATTAGGATGGAAGAAGACTACCCTAAAATGCTGACCTATCTAAAATACGCATCGTATTTGGTACTCGACAATAGATGCTGTGTCAGTGGAGTTTGCAAAACTCAGATTTGTTCTGTTCAACGAATGTAGCGTTCTCTTTCTTTGTTTGGCGCACGCTCATGATCACAGCTCAGTCGTAGGCCACAGATTCTGTACTGTCTCTCCGCTGTAACATCTCAGAACAGAAGGACAACCATACATTAGTTTTATTGAGGGCCAACGATCACCTATTACCCTAGCCTACCAAAATATATTCTGAAACTGCGATAGACCTCTCAACGCTTAGAGTTTGCCAGCAGTTTAATAGAAAGCTAGCATCTGATTGTCCTAAGTAAATAGTATATGTTTCTCTTCATCATTTCCTTTGCTTAAAATTATATTATGCTTGTCGTTGCTTCTTTGTTCACCATCTTTTTCCACTTGTATGCTTAACCGTACGATTCGTTAGCGATTAGGGGAATACAATTATTGGGATGCATTAGCAATGTACCTTCGACTCTAGGTTTCTTGCTCGGTGGTTCTGCATTGTTCTGGGACGTCGGTGCCTGTGAAACATACATTAAATATATAGTTTAAAAATTTGATAATCAAAAATACATCGATAGTTTTATAAGACTTTGTAGGTTTTGCCAATTGTTATTACCAAAAATTAATGCTTTAACTACCAGCATTTAATCGATAGTGATTAAACAATCGATTATCAATAGTTAAAAGTTACTCAATCAATATTCAAATAATATTAAAATCTAATGTAAAAGTCTCAAGTAAGACTACAACGTAGTTCCAGGAGAACTGTACTAACATTAAACTCTTCATTCACAAAATACATATACACTAAATACAAGAAAATGTATCAAACTGCATGGTAAAGCCAATAACATTATCGATTGACTTTTATATAATATTATGTGCACAAGTCTCGTATTAATTATTTATTTGCACACCGTCGAGCACTGTGAAAAGAATATTGTCGCTCTGTCTTCATGATCTACTAAATCGTTTGAGTATTAATCGTTTAAAAACGTTTGAAGCAATTTACAACCGCCATCATGATCCCTATTGTAGTTTGTTAGTTTTAACAGTTTCAATGTTTTTTCGCGAAAACGACGTGGGAAACTGACTTACCATTGCCATCGCGCCGTTCATTATTCCCTGCGGTCCAATGAAACAAAGTCAATAGTTTTGAAATGTTCTTTAACAAAGAAGACTGAACCGATTCGCGACAGGTAACTTACATCCGAAGCGATCCGAAGCTTGTCTTCACGGAAGTGCTGCGAGCACTTCCACATAACGTTAGCACAGAGTACTTGAGTCAAGTACTCTGCGACGTTACTTCGTTGTACATCTAAGTATCAACCATTTCAATAAATATTTTAAATGTACACCGTTTTCAACAACAAATAATAACATATCCGTTTCCACAGAATATTAGAATCATTTTTTGCGCGCCCATTGCTCTATCTTTTTTATTCTATCGAACCTTTCCGACTCAGTTTGACTATGGTAGTACTACGATTATGACGATGGGCAAAAAATACATATTTGATGGTTAGAATACACACATGCACGTCTTGTTATGCATTTTATTATAGTATCGTTTTTCATTAAAGAAATTCGATAACGATGAGTTCGAATAATTTTAAAGTTAAAGTAATTAACGAAGAAAAGGTACAATATATTTATATATTACATCGTTAGACTTTTAAGTCACATCTCGCTATAAAGTCAACCTGTCCTTGATTCATATACAATTTCGTATAAATTACGTTACAGGGAAAAGGACTTTTCGCTAGCCGTGCATTCAAAGATGGAGATACAATTTTAACGGAGAAACCTTTAGTATGCTGTCAATTCTCTTGGAATTTAGAGTATGGATATTTAGCTTGCGATAATTGCTTAACACCGTTGGAAACTGCTGAAGAAAATGTACACAGATTGACTGAGAATTCAACAATTATTTTGCCTCATCCAGAGTGTTGTGAAACAAAAAAAGAATTAGTTACAGAATGTCCTGATTGCGGTACAAAATATTGTAGCATAGAATGCCTTAACGAAGCTTACTCAAGGTACTATACACAGATTCATATATAGCTTCCATGGGTAATCGAAACATTTAACTCAATTGTAGGTATCACAGTACATTATGTTTTCGTACACGAGAAAAAAGATGAATCTCATCCCCTTGTGCAATTAAATGAAACGTGGAAGCAAATGCATTACCCACCAGAATCAGGAACCATAATGTTACCAGCTAGAATGGTAGCTATAGTTAATCAAGCCGATAATAAAGAGGAGGTTCTTTCCACATTTTCTCAGTTCTGCCATTGTGCAGTCAACGAAGTACATGAAATTGCACACAAATTATTAGAAGAAAAATTTATTGGTCAAATCGATGTACTTAGAGAAACCATGCAGAAAGCTCTGGATACAAAATTTACGTCTAACGTATGCAAAAAAAGTATAAATACAATTAAAATCTATTACATCACAACAAATGTTGCATGAATTTTAATTTGCAGTGGTTTACACCGGATGGTTTTAGAAGTTTATTAGCCCTAATAGGTACAAATGGCCAAGGGGTCGGTACTAGCGCGTTTAGCGTATGGGTAAAAAATGTATCCGCGTTAGATTTACCGAGAGAGGAAAGAATTTTTGTGGATAAATTAATAGATCGTATCTATTCTGAAATGGACGAAGGTAACAATTTTAAAAAACTACGTTGAAATTGGCCTTCCTAACATACACTATGATTTTATATTTTTAGCTGTAGGCGTTTTTCTAAATAACGAAGGTTCCGGTTTATACGCTCTTCAGTCAGCGATAAATCATAGCTGCGTACCAAATGCGATCGTAGAATTTCCATTTTCTAACAATATTTTAGTTTTAAAAGCGATTCGCAACATTCAACCTGAAGAAGAAATATGTATAAGTTATCTTGATGAATGTGATCAAGAAAGAAGTAGACACTCTAGACAGAAAGCTTTACGCTCTTTGTATTTGTTTGTTTGTCGTTGCGATAAATGTTTGTCGCAAGCTGACGATCCAGAGTTAACATCAGAAGACGAGTTCGACGACGATATGTCGAGTTGAATCGCAGAAGAAAGTTCCATTCATTTATTATTATCATTAATATAATATATTACCAGTACTAAAAGTGTACAATTTTTACAAAGTTATTTTATCTACAAGTTATTCTTAACTTACAACCAACTAAAAACAAACTATGTACAATCATTTTTTTTATAAAATTACCATATTACTTCAATATAATCGTCAAATGTTTAAAACATCGAAGCTTCTATTTAAACCGCTAAAAATCTTTGAAATTTTGTATATTTTAATTATTTGATTCTTTTAAAATTTCCAGAAGATATCAATCGATAATAAAATGAGTATATAAGCTCTGCTTACAATTGTGACTATTAACGTTATGTATCATTTAAATATAGAATCGTCAATTATTTGAAATCGTGAATTCATTCTCGCCTAGCACCATAAGGTTCGATATATAATGTGGTACAGGTACAACAAGTATTCGTTGTTCTATTAATTTCGTTAATAAGGCAACAATATTAGGACTATGATACTCCCATCTGAAATACAGAAAATTTACGTTTACTCGATAATACGAAATATTAAAATATGTTAGGAATGTATAAAAAATAGTACTAACGTAGCTTCCATAAATTCATTAAGTAATTCTGTGGACTCGTCCTCGCGTATAAGAATTTTGCTAGATCCATTTACAACAAGCAATTCCATAGTAGCAGGATTATCTCCAAAACATTCCTCTGCATATTTTTTACGTTGTTTGCGTTGAGTAAAATCTATACCGGTAGCTCTAAAAAATATATACAAATTATGAATCTATTATTATGAATAATAAAAAAGAAATTCTATTCTTTTTACGGATTTTTTAAAAATAAAAATTACTTTATCTCGGGATCAGCATCGTTATACTCCACAATGTTATTAATTTTTTCCGAATCTAGTACACCCTCTTTCCTTTTCCTTAACATTTTGCACAGTGATTTTAAACTTCTACCCGTTAAATTAATTTGTTTACTTTTCTCGAATCCTGTACACATTACTATCCCTCGCAAAGTACCTGCAGAAACTTTTTTCTTGTTGGTGAAAAAATATTTCTGCCCCACAAATATGGCAAAAAGAAGAGGTAAATCACTCAGAATCTTCACCTTCTTGTTGTTGCTTTTATTTTGAGTTAAAAAGATGTACGTAATGTTGTTATGGGTGTACAATTTTACATCCACTTTCGTATTTATCGAATCAAAATAATCTTCCATGTTATCTTTCATCACTTTGTGTTTGAAATAATTTATGGGCTTTGTAGAACCTTTTAATAAATGACCATACCATTTTTTCTTGTTACTGTGCCAACTTGCGTCTGAAAGGTTTAACTATTGTTAGTAGAAAGCAAACAATTAAGATAAAATAATAAGAAATTACATATTACCAATTAGCTGTAACGTTAATATCCGATCTTTTAAATCTTGCTGGTTTATTTTGTTCTCCTGTTACAAAGACACAGAAATATATATATAAATATTCTTTACGCATAATGCGCATATATCGCAATACATTTAAACAGTATATTTACGGTTATAGCTATCTTGATAAATTTAACAGCATTCGTTGTATTGAAAGCTTCGTGATGTTTGACCAACTCCGATCTGATCTTATTCCAAGAAACTTCAGGGAAAACAGGCATTACCGCCGACTCTAATTCCTCGAATTTGAATCTCCTGATAATTCTGACTATGTCTCTTGTAATCGGTAGAACCGTTGCTAAAATATTAGAAAAGCTTGTTTACTTTCATGCAGGCTCAATCTCTATGCAATACATGCCAATATAACCTCTTCGCGCGATGAATAATAACAAACGTATGTTTAGTACTAACCGTGCGGCATTGTGTTACATGTGAATTAAATGATACTTAATAGTTGTTCAATTTTCATATATTGCCGATTATGTCGGAAAGTGACTTTATAAACCTGTTAAAAATTATCAAGCAGATACTATTCGTCAGACGAGAGTTAACGTTGACAGAGAGAAACCCGCGCTACGCGTCTTCCGCGATTGGCCGAATACAGCAAACGAGCGTATTGAGTGTGAGTCAGTGTGAGTCGGTGTGAGTGCAATAGAGCGATCTGGCGGCGCTGAGCTCCTGTCAACCGTTCCCGCCAAAACCTACGTAAGCGTAAGAGTGGGATCAAGTGGGATCCTCCTGTAGCCCACTGTCGAAATCTCTGCCAACTCTTCTCAGACGAACAGTACATACACATACACGCATAGCAGTGCGTGGCATAACCGTCAAAAAATTCCCGCCTAAATTGAACGGACCTTAAAAGGCACGCTACAGACATCGTTTCTCTAATGTGCGACGACCGTGAGGCAGAATAACGAACGTGTACATCAAATGATATGCGAGAATGTAAAGACGATCGCCACAGAGGAAATGAGAGTGCTACTGGTCAGCCATTGGTCAGTCAGTGGTCAGTCACTGGTCAGTTGTGGTCAGTCCAAAGAGGATTAGATAGAGGCGAAGGTGCTGTAGCCTGTGGCGATTGTCGATAATGAAGATTTCTTATTTATCAACATTGTACATTTTCTAGTTTACCGACTTCATCGTATTGATCATTGTAAATATTAAAACCAACACAAAAACATCATCCGTGAACCGATATGGTTCCTTGATGATTCGCCTTCTCTCACCGACCGAAAATCTCCTCAGTGGCCTTCTGTACCGACGAGATGCCGTCGGTGTATATCCTAGAATATATCCTAGAGGGCGTAAGAAAACAATACCGAATTATTCGAGTAACGCCATCCCCCGTAAGGCGCTAATATCACCGACGAGATCCAGGTTTAGCATGGAACAGAACCCATACAAATTTGACGCGTAGATAGAATACTCGGGAACATACTTCGGCCTCTATTGAAGCGTTGTTTTCCTAATAAACTAAAATTGTTTTCGTTTGCTCGTTATCACCTTTTTTTTTAGCAGCGACTGGTATGACGAAACAACAGGCATTGCGAGCAACAGCATCGATCTATCAACGCAACATCCCCTTAATTTTAGAACCAAAAATAAAATACATTTGCATGTTCTTTCGGTGCCGCGATCATCGAGCCCGTTTTGATCGTTATTTTTAAACGACCGTCGTACTATTTTGAATCGACCAAAATATTCTTCATACATACGCGTAAACAAATCGATACAAAATGGTGCGTCGAACAAGCGCAAAGTTTCATCACTCGGACTATCTTTATTAGAGCAACGATATTTCTAGAACCGTGTAATATTCCACTGTGTAATGCAGGTAGTCGGGATTATCTTGATCTTTGTTTCTTTCGTAAATACTCCACTCGATTCACTGTAAACAATTACGTTCGTCGTATCGCATCATGAGCGCTATATATTCCCCTGTCGATTTTTATTTTTCAGACGATTCTGCTGTCCTCGCAAAACAGTATATCTATTAATAAAATCAGATTTAAAAAATTTCATTTAATCAATTTTTCGCACGAAATTAATATAATTAAAATAACTGCTGCTTTGAATCAATCGATCTTCATTTTGTTAGCAAAGTATATTTTTATTTCAGTTCAATTGTAATCCATTGTACAGAATCGTCTGGATATAAATAATAATTAATAATTGAAAGGTTGAAATGATGCAATTGCGTAAGAATTTAGTAAAGGAAAAACGGAATTCCTCGAGCAATTTTTAAACAGTTGCCGGTAGAAATTTATTTCTTATTATTACAAAGCATAATTCGAGCAGCCAGTTCTCGAACAAACGCGAGAAGATTTAGCGTGCTAATTATAACCGAGATCGCGAATACAACAAGTTCCATTAGATTCGCGAGCGTCGCCACGCTCTCTCGGTCTCTCTCCGGTGTTCGATGACGCGCTTGCGCCTCATTTCTACGTAATCGTCCTCGTTCTCGACGTATCTAGAAGCGTCCGACCAACGGGAACGTTCTGCCCAATTGCAAAAGCCTTCCGATTGGTCGGCGCTCCGAAACTTCTCGAAGCGCGAGATATGAAGTATAAAGGAGCCGGCGCTCTGCCACCGCTCAGTTACAATTTCACAAGCGAACCACGAACACTGAAGCTAACACAACACTCGTGTTAACAGTGCGAATCATCGAGACATACGACAAACCGAACGAAACGAAAGGTGAGCGCGCCTCCCTTCATACTTCTGCCACGTTCAGTCTATTTTTATCTCGCGATTTTTTACTTCACAAACGAAAAAAATCTTTGGTGAATTTTATTTTACACTCACTCGGCTGCGAAATATTTTGCGGAATTCTTGGATTCGATTTCACGCTGTGCACGGCTGGTACCGAAATATTTCCACCTAGATTTCAGTCTGTGCTTTCTGGTCCTGAAATATTTTTCGGAATTCTATCTCCGATTTTATCTTCTACGTTCGCTGCCACCCGGAATATTTTTCTTATTCTGTGTTTTGCGTTCTTTGGCCTTGAAATATTATTTTGAATATTTTCCGGGACTTTATCTCGCGACCCTGAAGTATTTTCGGAAATTACTCTCGCATTTTAATTCACACTTGCTGACCCCGAAACGGTTATTTGAATTTTTCCCCCGTGGATTCTATCGCGGAATATTATTTTTCGATCCTAATGCAGTTGCAACCCAGACCCGGTTTCAATTTTCTTCCGCGAATTTAATTATAGTTCGTGAACGAGGAAGGTCTCCGCTTCGCTAGAACTGGGATAAATATTTTCATTTTGGTTCGAACGCGATTCAGAGTTCGGTTTACTCGTTGTCAATCTCTGAATTCATTTTTACGAAACGGAACGGCAGTTTTGGAGTCCGGTTTTCATTTGTGAAACGAAACGAAGTGGTGACGTTGCGTTTTCGCGTCGCTATTGACGTTGAGGTTCGCATTACGCTACATTATGATAGCGAGTGCGTGCCGCGTGAACATTGCCCAACGACGTCATTGGTTGCACAATTAATTCGAACGCGTCTTCGAAGCGCGTCTATGATTTTATTTCGGAATCGACGAGCCAAGGGTTAAGAATATTCGCAAGGGGCTCTTGATAAAATTATCGAATTCGTCGGCCAACGTTTATTGCGACGCAAATCGTCGAGCCTACCGCGTGTACTAAAAATAGCCGGTTGTTCGATTAGGGGATTTTCCTTCCAAGAAATTCACTCGACCTTCCCGGTTCTCCATGAACTGTCATTGCTAAACGGATTTCGTTCGATTTATTTCAGATAAGAAAAATGCCATCGAAAGCTCCAGCAGTTGGAATCGATTTGGGCACCACGTACTCCTGCGTGGGTGTCTTCCAGCACGGGAAAGTCGAGATCATTGCCAATGATCAGGGGAACAGAACAACACCCAGCTATGTCGCGTTCACAGACACCGAAAGGCTGATCGGCGACGCGGCCAAAAACCAGGTCGCGATGAACCCTAACAACACCATCTTCGGTACGCTACGATCCCTTCATTTGTCATCATTCTTCTAGCGATCGTTTTTATATCAGTCTGTGATCCTTCGGATCCATCGCATTCGAAATTGGCGCCACCATTTAATATTTTACCTCGTTCACTTTCGGACGAATTAGTACAAAAATTTTACCACAATCGACGTACTTATACGTAACGCTTACGTTATGAATTTTTACAATGGTTGCGGTAGAATGTAACGTTCGACGGAGAATTAGTAATCGGAAGGGGAGCGATAACGAGCAATTTTCTCGACAGCCGCGTTTAACAATTTAATAAAGCAATGAATAAATAACGGTCGTTAAAGACTGACTCGCATTCAACAAGTGAACCCGTCATTGTTCGTGTGCGACTATTGTGCGCTCGTAACTGATCTTGCTCAAGCGTGAGACGTCGTCGCGGCACGGATGCGCTAGCCCTCCTCCCGTTGCACCGACAGAATTGCATAACCGCAATTACCATGTCCGTGCCAGGTGACGTTGCGTTTTCAAGTTTATTCTCTGCGCCGTATTCTTGGCGTGGAAATGTTGGTCCGAACGCAACGATCAGATATTACTAGAAGCATCGAATGCATTTTATGAATTTTCGTTTTGCGCAGTCTCGCGGTCGATAGCAAATGGCTCGCTGGAAGAAGACGATGAACTCGTTCGCACGAATCCTTTGTTCTCGCGTATACTGATACCTTAATTTTCCACAGACGCGAAGAGGCTGATCGGCCGGAAGTTCGACGACGCGACAGTGCAAAGCGACATGAAGCACTGGCCGTTCACCGTGCTGAACGAGGGAGGCCGACCGAGGATCAAGGTCTCGTACAAGGGTGAAACGAAAGCGTTCTTCCCCGAGGAGGTGTCGTCGATGGTGCTGACGAAAATGAAGGAAACGGCAGAAGCGTACCTGGGAGTTTCGGTGACGGACGCAGTGATCACGGTGCCGGCATACTTCAACGATTCCCAGAGGCAGGCGACGAAAGACGCCGGCGCGATCGCCGGTCTGAACGTCCTCAGAATCATCAACGAACCAACCGCAGCTGCGATCGCTTACGGTTTGGACAAGAGATCGGCCGGCGAGAAGAACGTACTGATCTTCGATCTGGGTGGCGGCACGTTCGACGTGTCGATCCTGACGATCGAGGAGGGCATCTTCGAGGTGAAATCGACAGCCGGAGACACTCATCTTGGTGGGGAGGACTTCGACAACAGGATGGTGAACCACTTCGTGCAGGAGTTCCAGAGGAAGTACAAGAAGGACCTCAGCTCGAACAAGAGGGCCCTGAGGAGGCTGAGGACGGCCTGCGAAAGAGCCAAGAGGACTCTCAGCTCGTCGACTCAGGCCAGCATAGAGATCGACTCGCTGTTCGAAGGGATCGACTTCTACACGTCGGTTACCAGAGCCAGGTTCGAGGAACTCTGCGCCGATCTCTTTAGGAGCACGCTGGAACCAGTGGAGAAGGCTCTCAGGGACGCCAAGATGGACAAATCGCAGATTCACAGCATCGTTCTAGTCGGCGGATCCACCAGGATACCGAAGATCCAGAAGCTGCTGCAAGATTTCTTCAACGGCAAAGAATTGAACAAGTCGATCAACCCCGACGAAGCTGTGGCTTATGGCGCCGCCGTGCAAGCTGCCATCTTGCACGGTGACAAATCCGAACAGGTTCAGGACCTGTTGCTCTTGGACGTCACGCCGCTGTCGCTCGGTATCGAGACTGCCGGAGGCGTGATGACTACCTTGATCAAGAGGAACACCACGATACCCACGAAACAGACCCAGACGTTCACCACCTACTCGGACAATCAGCCTGGAGTATTGATTCAGGTTTACGAGGGGGAACGAGCTATGACCAGGGACAACAACATTCTGGGCAAGTTCGAGCTCACTGGCATTCCACCGGCGCCGAGAGGAATCCCTCAGATCGAAGTTACCTTCGACATTGACTCCAATGGTAAGCACGAGTTCCGATCGATAGGCAGTACCGATCGCGTCGAACCCCAATCGCGGAATTGGAGTTCGAGTTAGGGTTGCTCCAGCGATCAACGCTAGACCGTAGATGCTAATCCGTCCCGTAATTCATTTTTCAGGTATCCTGAACGTGTCGGCAGTGGAGAAGTCAACCGGCAAGGAGAACAAGATCACTATCACGAACGACAAGGGCCGATTGTCGAAGGAGGACATCGAGAGGATGGTGAACGAAGCAGAAAGGTACCGCAGCGAAGACGAAGTGCAACGGGAGAGGATCGCAGCGAAGAACGCGCTCGAGTCCTACTGTTTCACTATGAAGAGCACGATGGACGACGAGAAACTCAAGGACAAGATCGACGCGGCTGACAAGCAAAAAGTAATGGAGAAATGCAACGAAGTGATCGCTTGGTTGGACGCGAATCAGCTGGCCGAGAAGGACGAGTTCACCGACAAGCAAAAGGAGCTGGAATCCATTTGCAGTCCCATTGTCACGAAGCTCTATCAATCCGGAGGAGCACCTGGAGGATTCCCTGGAGCTCCCGGAGGATTCCCCGGAGGAGCTGCTCCAGGTGCTGGCACCGGAGCCGGCGGACCCACCATCGAAGAAGTCGATTAACGTAGAAGACGATTAATATCGTCGTCCTCGGTATCGATTGTTCCTCGTTTCATTCTTCATTGTACTTAAGTCATCTGTAACACGCCTCATCGTGCTAATTTTTATGATAATTTATTCGCGAAAATCGGAGACTTTATTGTTCTGCGGGTCAGTATTGCAATAAAATTTATTAATTTTCTTATAAATACTCGTGTGTTCTTGGATCCCTTCTTCCTCGGTCCCCTTGGTTGAGCTGGACTCAACAGTGACTTTTACAACGATAGTTACTTACTTTAATCGTTTATATTATATACGTTAACAATGACACAGTTATATGGTACTCTGTGAGGGAATAATTTTGATCGCAAAGGGTTAATAGAAAAATTGTCATGCTACAGGAACAATCACACGATTTTTATAGATTTTACAACGACGCTGTAAACGTTTCCGGTGTATAGAAAATACAGGGTGGTCCACGCAACTTGTACACCTATAATAACTTCCAAATTATGCGTTGCACAAAAAAGTTTTGTATACAGAAGTTGCATGGTCTGAAGGGATACATTATATAGTGTATGTATTTTTTTTACAGGTGGAAGCGTGTCGGAGATTTGAAGGTCGACTTTGTTTTTTTAAATGGAATGCTATATTTTTTATACCAAAATATGGAAGAATGTCAAATGCTGAGTAAGAAAGTATTGACCTTCATTAGTCCTAAACCTAATAATTAACGAGTAATTGCACTTTATTTCCTGAACATTTTCTTCGCGTAATATCAAGTTAGAAATTCAACCTTATCACAGAATTCCGCAGACAGCTGATGTTTACGTGACAATGTTTATAAACACGACAACGTCTACTCATGATCCGCAATTCCTACATTCCGTAATTCAGTATTGAAGTTATCCTCGGTGTTTGTGCATAATTATAAGGAAGATAAAAGCAAAAATGAATTTTGTAATAGCGAAAAACTTGACATGCTTTTAATTTATGGTGAGTGCCGTAAAAATGCAACAAGAGCTAAATCTATGTATGCCGAAAGGTTTCCTGAACGAAATCAGCCATCTCGATTGATATTTGATAGAATCTGAGTAGACGTTGTCGTGTTTATAAACATTGTCACGTAAACATCCAGCTGTCCTGCGGAATTCTGTGATAAGGTTGAATTTCTAACTTGATATTACGTGAAGAAAATGTTCAGGAAATAAAGTGCAATTACTCGTTAATTATTAGGTTTAGGACTAATGAAGGTCAATACTTTCTTAATCAGCATTTAACATTCTTCCATATTTTGGTATAAAAAATATAGCATTCCATTTAAAAAAACAAAGTCGACCTTCAAATCTCCGACACGCTTCCACCTGTAAAAAAAAATACATACACTACATAATGTATCCCTTCAGACCATGCAACTTCTGTATACAAAACTTTTTTGTGCAACGCATACTTTGGAAGTTATTATAGGTGTACAAGTTGCGTGGACCACCCTGTATATTCGTACACACAGATATTTTGCAATGAACGATAGCGGACATTCTTCAGTATCAGAAACCCTCAGGTTTGTAGAACTGCACGAGAATGATCAAGTATGTAGTGATCACGCTGATGAACTGAAACAAATCGAAACCAATAATCAACGAGCCTCAATGACAAACGAACAATCGAATGAAACGCGTTCACTCACTCTGGTCAGCAAAGAATTGTCCATATCGAAGAAATCGCATGCAGTGAATCTGACGTTGTGTTGCTGCAACTGCAACGCGAGATCGTTCGCTTCGTTTCGGACGCAGTCGCGTTCGAAGTTCGCACGCAGAAGACTATCCATACCGAAATTGTTTGGATAGATCGCCGATTGATCCTCGCAGACGCTGACTCGTGCGGTGCGTTCTTCGTTGCAAAAGTTGCGGAAAGAAGCGAGCTTATTGAACCTCGTTAAATACTGAGCGTTCAGGACGAACTCTTGCATAGATGGACCAATTTTGTCGATTTCCCGGTGTGTCAGAGTGCATACCCAACACATTACGATGAATTGGCCACAGTAGATCAACCAGATCAGATTGTTCAGGAATATGAAACCGTTCTTTTTCTCGGCGGCGCTCATGTAGATCCTGAACAGCTTGGCGACCACCATTATGAACGCGTTTGTCGAGCACAGAAGAAGATCTATGCCGTAAATCTCGTTCACTTTCATTATTACCGCACAGGCGTCTGCAAGAAGCAAGGCTCTAGCTGAAGTTAATTTTCATTCTGACAATGAAAATAAATATATCGGAGAGAGTGACGTTTCCTTGAATTTTTTAATTTAAAAAGAAAAGAGAGAGAGAGAGTAATCTTTTTTTGTTAACTTTAAAAGGAAAATCGACACTGTTGGAGTATACTCCATAATGCACGGAACACTCGGAGGAGGAAAGGTCTTTTTTGACCTGTTATTTATTGCCTTTTGCACCGTCGCCATTTTTACAGACTAAAGAGCCTAAGAAGGAAGGCGAGTCAGTCCGCGCAAGTTAGCCCACCGAGCAGGTCGCAGTTTCTAATACATAGTTTACCTTTTTGTTAACCGTTACTCAATAAAGTTTCACATTGTGTTATGTGCTAATAATACTAATTCGTACTCACTATACAGTTGTTCTATGCGCGGTGGAGTTTAAATATCAAGTTCCATTTAATCTCCCAACCTCGTCATCCCAACAGACACAATAAAAATTAATCTAATAGAACGACAAATAACATTGAAAATTTAAGACCAAGGGACAATGTATTGCACCATCTCACCACTGTGCAGCTTCCTGATCCTCCTAATCTTCAGAGCAACCCAGAAGGTCCCCAGCTTCTCGTCCAAGCCCTTGATTGCCAGATTAATGGTCCGGAACCTCAAACAGATCATATAAACGACAACATCGAACACGAAGCTGTTCACCAGAGTCTGCGAAATACTGTAATAAAGCAGCAGGTCCGATGCGTAGATTTGATTAGGATCGGTATAATAATAATACAGCACATGAGCAGCCAAAGTGACAGGTCCCAGAACGATCACGGTCAGAATAGCCAGGATTTGTCTGATTCGGACGCTTGTATCGTCGATAGCCAACTCCTTGCTGATCAAACGGTCCAACGACTCCATCATCTTCATCAGTTCCGGCCACTTATCGTAGTACTTCATTATGCTACACACGTAATAATACGCCGAGACGTGGCAGATGGTCTCGTTCATGCAGTACATGATCTCGAAAAGCTTGCTGGTGAACTCCCGGCCAAAATTAGCGAAATCCATCACGCTGAACGCAACGATCACCGTGCAGAGCGCTATGTGAACCCCTCGGAGGATCATAGTGACCAGTTTCGGGCAGTTTCTGGGACTTGCAACGCCCACGCCGAGGAACCAGGCCACGTAAGTTATGGGACGCAAGATGTGCTCCGGATTCGGAGGATTTTCGTCCACCTGGACGGTGATTTCTTCCTCCATCACGGTGAAAATTACAATCGAAAGATTCGTTTCACTCTTCTCGAGCTGTCTGCAAGCTTGATGTTGCTTCTAGAGCAGCTCGGGACACTCTGCCACGAAATTAGCGGTTCGCTATGTCCTTTGGTGGATCCAGATCACAGCGATAAGCGGGATCATACAAAATTCAAGGGAACCTTATGGTTTATGGGTCTGGGGGGTTTTGGGAGATTAGATGCGTCGCTGATAGACACGGAAAGAGACATCAGAGTTGAACATTTGAACGAACGTGGATTTCGAAAAATCGAGAGACGGACAAATTTCGAGAAATGTGGGTTCTTCGTTTATTCGTAGGCAAACTGGGTTCACGGGGCCGGAAAGTGGAAAGTTCAATGTTTAAAATAACAATCGAGTCGGAGTACCGGGAGCTTGAATGTTCCACGTGTGTGTATTATCGAAAAACGAGCTTTATTTGCCCAACGACTATATTACAATGTTATTATACAGTAAACATTTAAAATTGGGATAAAACGATAACGCTGAACATCGACCATTCTCTTCTAACTCTTTTGCGTGTCGTCTTGCGTGTTTGTCATGTTGTGTGTTGTTCGTCCGTTCTCTCGTGTCTCCGTTCTCCGTTTAGAAATCAGGCGGCGCGGCGTGGCGGGTCGAGTCGAGTATTGTATTTTTTTTTTGGTTTTTCGTTTTTACGGTTTTTCGATCTTTGGGGAAGGTGGTGGGGGGAGAGAGGTTTTTTCATGCGGGCTCTGTGACGATAGAATTCATCGTTTTAACAACTCGCTCGTGTGCAGCAGCGACGGGGACCGTGCTCGACGCGTCGACGAACGACCGTGTCCTCCGACAAGAATCTTCCACACGCTCTCTCTCTCGCTAGTTCTCTTTCTCTCTTTTCATTCTCAACTTCTGACGGTCGCCTCGCTCGTCCGTGCGCTTATTTTTGCGTCTTGCTTATTGAATCGGAAAAAGGCAGCGATAATTATTCGAACACCGGACGTCGGTAGGCGTCTCCTTGCTCTCCGGGACAGGAATAATGCGATTCATCTTTTTTAATCTTGGACACAGCCTGTGTCGCGCGCGCGATCGCTTCTTACGTATCTTACACGCATATATTGTATAATGTATATGTATAATTTCATCTTGTTAACGACGCTTTAGCACTACGATTTTTATCAACGTCCCGAGAAAATCGCGCGAAGGGCTCGCAATTAGGTTAATTCTGTTGGGGTTGGGGGCGGAGGGGGAGGAGGGAGAGAATTTCGTGATCACTGCTCGTTCGGGCTTGTTTAAATTCCGATAAATAATTCCTGTGACTCGCGGATACTTGGAAAATGAACTTCGTAATTCATTGGGGAGGTTAACGGGCAGGCAGTTGCTCTCCCCACGAATTTTCTCTGCGGCAAATCGGTGGGAGAACCGGTTCAATCGATGGGGAACGAAATTTTTGGCCTCGGGACGCCATTTTGTCGGCGGCGCGGCGCGTCGCTTCGCTTCGGTGCTCCGGATCGGGAAATTTAACGACAGTTTAACGTAACTTTAGAACCGTGGAAAATATGAAATTTGGACGAAAAAAAACAGCAATTTTTTATTTACATTGCGAAGAATTGTTCTTCGTTTAAAAGATAAACGCGGCGAACGGAGTAAATGGATCGATCGGTCGTGTTAAATTGTATCTCGATGGCAATAGGTTCTTCGTCGACTGTTCGTATCAGTTGTCGTAAAATTGTATTAAATAATAAAAATTCAATTTCGCGAATGAGGTGATACATATTTTCTTGGTTGAACGCCGCTAAATTTAGCCGATCGGGATGATAACGCGTCGACGCGTCCGCGCGACGTGTTCTCGTCTGAATAGTTTCACCTAAGATTAGAGGTATGTTTAGCCTCGACCCACTCGAGAATGCCCTGCCAATTGCTTTTCTATCGCAGCGGATTCCGTGTCGAGCTAACGAGACGATCGAGCGCGTCGATATCTTCGCATGAGACGGAATGTACATTGATATACATGTGTGCTTTCTTCTCCGCGTTGTCTCGTATTTTTAAATGTATGCGACTCAGCGACGACGTTTAGATTAACTTCATTTTTTGTTTCTTTTCTCTTTATTTTTTCTTTTTAATCTTGGCGCAGAACACTTACCGCGTCCGTTTAGGAATCGC
This sequence comes from Lasioglossum leucozonium, assembly GCA_028454225.1. Lineage (NCBI taxonomy): Eukaryota > Metazoa > Arthropoda > Insecta > Hymenoptera > Halictidae > Lasioglossum > Lasioglossum leucozonium. The sequence goes on along the minus strand of CM052210.1, from coordinate 13,162,513 downwards.
TCCGCGGCTTCGTTACTATTTTTAATGCCACTATGCGCGCGCGTGTGCACGCGTTCTGTTTTATTTTATTTTTTTTTCTTGTTTTTCTCGTTTCTTCTCGATTCATGGAATCGCGTTTCGAGTCGTCTTCGGTTAGGCGGCTCGTCGAATAGCATTTCGTTCATTCGGCGGCTGGATCGATCTGTGCTCCGTGGTTCGACCGTGCCGATCTGATATGTGACGTGAAATTAGTCGAAAAGGAAAACCCGAGATCCTCTCGGGATCTACTGTAAACGATCGTGGATCATCCGAACGGAAATACCGATGTCTGATATGTGTGTAAACGAAGTGTGTAAATCGGCACAGTTCGACCGTCGGTACAGCTTCGAACTCCCTCGAAAAATCCTGGTTCGATCCGAAATCCCAGCGAAAATGATCCCCTGTCGTCGATCCTTGCCCGACGAGATCGGCTCGGCCACGCGTTCACTGATTATTGTCGCTAAAAAACGAACGCGGCCGAACGCGACGCTAAAAGATCTTCGTAAGAGATATTCCGCCAGGCAAGGAGGCTCTCAAAAATCCCACGATTCGTTCGGCACTGTACCGAGGCCGCTATTCCTCTCTCTCTAGAAATATTTATCTCGGCGAATTCGCGCGGATCTCGCAGCCGAACGCACGTCCCACCGTCGCAGCGACCGATCTAGATAAATACATCCGGCGCCTTGGATATTGAAAAATATATCTTTTAATAAACAATGCTAGGCCTTCGCGCGTGGCTCGAACAAACAGCAGCTCCAACGAATCGATCCGCCCCTGGTCTCGCGCGTTCACGGTCGACGTCGTCGTCCATCGCGGAGGACTTCCGGTTCGATCGACAGTTTCTCAAACTTTTTCACCGTTCTCGGGATCCTGACCGTTCCGGGTGGCGGCGGCTCCGATGACAATTCTCCTCGGCTTCGCTACACTTGGAAAATGTCGCCCGTGGCCCGCGGCGCGATGTTCGTTTCGAAGATGGACGTTGTTGGCGTGGTGACCGGCGCCATTTCGCTGAACTTGCTCGGATTCACGGCGGACGTCGCGATCGCCGTCGTTATCGTCTTCATCGGCGTCTCTTCCGTGATGTCGGACGTCGTCGGCACCTGCTGAAGTGACGATCATAATTACAATAACGCTATTATAACGTGTTTGTTCCTCGATTATACTATTTCTTACGTAGCGGCGTCTGCGTAAAACTCGTTGCGAGAAGTACGTGTATTATCGGCCGAATGTTTGCGAAGACGGTGAACGGACTGGTCAGTAAAAACGAGGGAAGAATAGAATAAAGGAAGCAGGACGAGCGCAGATAATTTAGTTTGCCGACAAGTTTGAAGCTTGTCGAGAAAATCCACGATTATTGAAGCGATTAGAATCTAGACACGTTACAGACACCTCGTCGTAGAAGACATTAGAGGAAACAATGAATTCGCATGGAAGAAGTTGAGCAGATTGTTGCTGGATCCGACTTTTCAGGCAATTCGCGGTCGAGTGGTTTGGAGCGATTGAGATTTGGGGATGGGTACCTCGTTATAGAAGACCTCTTTGCCTTCCTCCACAGAGGGCAGCAGCTCGTCCGTGGAATGAGGTGTCCTCGGACTGGGTGTTGGCGCGACCTGTTGTTGCTGTTGCTGCTTCTCTTGCTCCCTCTGTTTAGCCAATCGAAGCTCCTGAAGCGCTTGTCGTTGCTCCTTTTCGTTCCTCTCCTTCTCCAAACGTCGAGCGCTGTAGCTACGCGCCGACGACGTTGAACTGTGAACCGAGGTTAAGCTAGGACGACGAGAACCTGTTAGAAACAGGGACGAGAAGTTTAGTTTGAGCTTGTGGACTGTCGGCACCCTATGCTCCCGTTCTCTCGCTACTCTAACTCGTGAGAGCCGATCGCTAAATCGAAATCGGTGGGGGCACGAAATCTAGCTGCTCCTATTCGGATCTAACGCAGAGATCCCTTTCGGCCTTCTGAGATCGATTTATTCTATCGCAGTACTTCGGTATAGATCGGTGAATATGCAAGCTCGATGATCGCGGAAAAATCGGCCAGTTCGATTAATCGATTGGTTAGGCGAATCTGGGTCGGTTCTAAGTTAGGACGAGCTCGATCGTTTACGACGATAATGGGTATGTAAAATATAAAATAAATCATGATTTCAATTTTTTCCATGCTATCCGGACAGTGAATAAATTAATTTTCGCACAAAGTAGCCGCGGTCTATTGTCCAGCCGTGCCCCATTAATTTAAACTGTTATTAGGAAAGTATTGACCCAGATCCACTTCGATGTAGAGACGATTTCCAACTCCCAAATAGAGAACAGTATATCCAGATCGGCAAATCGAGCGAATTAAAAAATTTCGACGGCTCGGAAGGAGATCGGTGACGCGAACGAGGGCACACCGGGGTGCAACGATCACCGTAGCTGATCCCGTTGATCCCCGTGAGATTCCACGCGACTGTTCTTGTGTGAAGGGGGGCGGGGGGAAGACGTGTTCCCGAGGGTGAGGGTGTGACGAGAGGGATCGCGTCGATCGATGAGTCATCACCATGGTCAAGCAATAGACGAGAGAAAGCGGATGCAGCAGCGGGAATCGGGCGGTTCCGTCGGCGAGAGCTTCCTCCCTTCCCCTCCCTGGCCGTTAATCAATGCGATTCCTCCTCGAACGGACCTTGATGTTATTTGCAAATGAGATTCTTTAATGTCAAGAGGCGACGTTCGGGGCGTCGAGCGACGTCACGTGTATGCGGTGGATTGCAGGCAGGGCTCGAAAACACTGCGAAAATAGCTGTTCGAAACCCGTGCTCGAGGGTTCTCATTAAAACAATTAGATCTTTTGGAATTTCCTCGACTGTTCACCAACAATTATCGTGCCGGACTTGGAACGGACTTAAATGAATTTTTCTATCTCACATTAACTCTTATATTCTCATTAATCTTACATTAATTTTCAGTCGGATATGGAAAACAGATCCGACTGCGAAGCTTTATGCAAAATAAAAATTGTCTGCATCGATCGATGCGTCGCTGGTTCGTGTTCATTTCTTATCTCCCGTGTTCGCGAACTATTAGCATGACATACAGAGTCTTGCTTAGTTCCTCCAAGTGTAAAGTTCTCATTCGGTATATCGCACTATAGTGCATGCATACAGGCACGTAGTACCGGTAGAGAATTATTTCTGTAACTGGCTCAACTTCGTCGTTATCGGTAGACTGCAGATTGTATGCACTCGCGGGGAAACTGAATAGGTAGAATTAATAAGATCATTAAAGAACGAAAGTGTCTGTTTGATTCTGGTGTCCTGCGAATAACACAAACAATTTTTATCTGGCACAAAAAAATTTATAATTATCACACTATGTACGAATACTTCTTTCATCAAACTTTCTTTGTGATATTTTAACGAACAACAACAGACGGATCTCGAGTGCCAGCGAGGAATTTCAACATTTTTCGAGCCACGACTGTTCCCAGGGAGCGACCGAAGCGTCCTCGATTCAGGGACCTCGTTACACCGGTCCTTATTGATTAACGGCGCCGAAGGGCGACAGAAAATAAGCCTGGACAGAGAAAGAGCGGCGTGTTGTGCATCCTGTTGCATACAGCCCATGTCTATAGGTCGCGGCGTTCCTTAATTGCTCGTCCAAGGCTGACAACGGACCGGCCCGGTGGATGAATTACCCGGGGAACTCTTTTCGTTGTTCGTTTCTCGAACCTCGGGACGAGATATACATATAAAAAAAGAAAAAACCGGCGGATCACAATAGCCCGGAACGCTCAATTATTCCTGTCGCGACCACGCGATGCGAGAAAAAGCTGAAAAGCCGCCGTTCTTTTCCGCAGCCAAGCCGCAAATAATTCGCGGGTGGTTGACCACTAAGGGGCTGCGCGACTACGTGACAAATAATTGCCGAAGACTCGGCAAGAGTAATCGCGGATGTTCCAGAATACAATTCTTCGGTGGATGCGCGAGAAAGTATAAATATTATTATAATATAAAACAGACTGTGGATCTTTCTGCAAAATAAAATTTGATCGCGTCAACTGCGAGGCACGAAAGAGTAATTGATTTCTCCGTTTAATCGTTTCAACCCCCCGTCTGTAACCTGTGTCCGGAATGAATTTTTCGAAAATATGAATTTCTTTAGATTTTTTAAAAGCAACAATGGTGAAAAAACATCCGGTCGCCGAGGATAAGATTGTAGACGGAGGGCTAATAAGTTGGTAAGCGTTGGTGAATTAATTAGTAATTTTCGTTTGAAATTGCAGCCACTTATTTTTGTGAGAATTATAAAAATGTTTTGTCGCGAGAGGGCTATCGGTATGGCACATTGTTCGCGGCATTTCCGTTGATCGCTCGGTAACGGTGAAAGAGCGTAAGTTCAGCGAACCGTGTCAAAGCAACGCAGTTTGAGAGACGGTAACCATTTCCGCAACCCGGTGGTCCCGCAGCCCGTTAATCTCGCGGACATTCGCCAAGCACAAAAGCGCAGCTCGTCGGAAGCGAGAGGTGGCGATTGTTCAGGCTTGCTCGGTTGTTATTCGGCGAGAGGGGAAGCGAGCCTCGAATCGCGACCCCCAATTAGGGGGGTAAGCGTTAGAATTTCCTTCGTCCGCCCCTCCCTTTCACCCGTTTCCTCTATTTTCTCGAAAAGCGCGCGGTATAAGCAGCCGGGGAGCGCGAGGCTCCGTTAATTGGAACGCGCCGTTCGTTAAAAACACCAGTGGCGGGAGAGGGGAGGAAAGATCCGGGGGAGGAAGAGAGAACAACATCGAACAAATCCCGAAGCTCTTCTTCGGAAAGGGGAACGAGTAAATTCGAGGGAAATCGCGAAGCTTTCTTGTCACGCGGGGAACGAGAAAAATTGGAGCTCATCGGTGTTCGTTAAAAATTTCAGGCGGAGGGGAGGAGAAAATCGGGGAAATCGCTTTCCTCTTTTGAATGGGGGAAAAAGGAAAAATTGAAACGCGCCGGTGTTCGCCAAAAATACCAGCAGAGGGCGCAGGGAAAATCGCCAAAAAATTCTAAAACTTTCTTTCTCCTTCGAGAGGGAGGGGTGGGGGAGATCGCAAAGCTGTTTCCTCGAAACGGAGGGGCAGAAAAAATTGAGAAGCTTTTTCTCTCTGCATCGAAAAGTGGTGGAAGAAAAAAATCGGGGATGTTGCGAAGCTCCTTTCCTCCGTCGAAAGGGGAGGGGAAGAGAAAAATCGGTCGAGGGATGTGGAATCGCGAAGCTTATTTTCTGTTTGAAAAGGGGGTGACGGGGGGGGGGGGAAGGTCTCTCGCATGCGATCCGTGGCACCATTGATGCGTGCGTGTGCGGCGAGCTAGCTAGTGCGTAAAGATTTCGTGTCTCTCTACGTCTTACCAGAGAACAGTTCGTTCGTTAACGAGCAACGAAATCGGCCGCTGCCATCTTGCTATCTCGTAACACACTCGTGCAGCGCTTTATTATTTGGACAGTACAATTAGAATATCGGTTTTCGGTTGTTGGTGTCGTGTCCCGTCGCGATTCTCGGTTCTCCTGAATCGTGTGCGTGCGCGCGCGAGTGTCTGTGTGTGCGTGTGGTTCCTGTTTGTATGTGTGTCTGTATATCGTGTTGGTTTTCGATCGTGATAGAGGTGAAATCGTATCGGATGTTTCGTGATGTTATTCTGTCGATAGATGACGGTGTGAACTTTAGGCGGAAGAGAGTAACAACAATCTAAACAGAGAGAGAGAGAGAGAGAGAGACGAGGTGTCGTCGTGTCGGACACGAAAATTTTAGCTGCGTTTCCTCGTTTGTCTCGTTTAGTTAACAGGTATCGTTTCTTTTAAAATGGAATTTTGTGTGATTCGACGATTGCCGAGAAGAGTTCGACAGGGAACGAGGAAACGCAGTTCGGGGTGGGGACGCTAAGTCACAAACAAGCTACGACACAACAGCGAGAACGGCACGGTACGACTCGAAAGCACCAACATCGTCTTCTTCTTCTTCGTCATCGGTCTCGCCTCCTCGCGATATTGCGACTCGCGTACGACCGAGAGAACCAGGGACAACCAGCAAAAAACGGAATCAATCGATAGAATTAATCCCGGTGAACGGATAATGGGAGTCGAGTGGCCTTCCGAGGTTCGACGCAACAGGAAGATAACGAGAGCGGCCTCCTTAACCTGTTAACCGGATGTCTCGGGGCCGTGTAATTACGGTTTCGAGGGGCTCGGTTCGATATTATTTTTCGAACTAATCGGCAAACACGATGTTGTTAATTTTATTCTCGAACAATAGACGATGCTTATTAATTTTTTCTTGAACAGCGTCCCGGCATTTTTACGAGAACCGTTCGCTCCAGAACGAAAGACGCTTCTAACAAAAGACAGACTTTATACAATTTCTTAGAGCCTCGATACGTTGATTGAAGAGCACTCCGAGCACTCGTTCATTTTACCTAAGCGTACTACGAATTGTCTAAAAACAAATGATTGTAACGAGTTTCGACAGGGTTTTGGTTTCATTTCTTAGAATCTCCGAGAAAACTTTGCAGGAAATTCTAAATGATGAATTTACATGTGTGTTCGGGGGTGTCCGTTGCGTCGAACGTGAAACCAGTGACCGCTCGAAGGCAAATGAACGATGGAAGAAGAGAGAAGGAAACAGAACACGGCCGAATAACGGTGTGATTCGAGCTAGAAGAATATGGGAGAAACGGACAGAGAGGTAAAGAGAGAGAGAGAGAGAGAGCTGTTTTTTGTTGATTGTTTTGGTGTGTGGGCGTTTGTGTTTGTTTGTTCTGTTTGCTGTGTGTGTGTGTGTGTGTGTGTATGTCTGTACACAACGGTGAGAGATGCGGGCAGATAGAAGAGAAGACAGACAACGAAAGAGTTAGAAATTGATCGTTGATCGTCTACCGAGGCCGTCGGACGATCCCTCAGCCACGTCGCTAAGGGTACGTCGATGCTTGTTCCCGCCTTTGGTCGCCTGCAGGTGACACGATATAAGCAAGATGGCGGCGGCACGTGCCGCACCTGCTCTCGACGCTGGTACCAGGGGACCACGGCTACCGCTGCTGCTAGGCCTCCTGGTGTACGCGTAGGTCAACGGCCCTCCACCTGTGCTGCTTCTTTCGCTGGATCGGGAGGACGGTCGGCCGCCGTGAAGCGTCAGTGGTATACCTGTTGGAGTTTCAGTGTCATTTTTCCCCTTTGTTCGATTGTCCGATCGAGGATGCATCGTCCTTGCTTCTCACCGTCTTCGAAGAAGCTGTCAACCCTCGCGCTACCAAGCGCGGAACGCTTTGTGTCATTGTTTTTTCTTTTTTTTTTGTGGAGAACAGAGTACAATTATACAGTAGCAGTTTCCATTCGAACGAAATACCCGAGGTAGCGCGAGGATCAACCCTCGCCCAGCCGATTTCGAATCGTTTGCGATCCATTATTTGCTCGTGCACCTTACCCTTTCGATCTATCGCAGATTTTTCACTGTTCTGTGCAATGCTCGGAAAACATCGGACATTATCATGCCTTCGGATCGTTCTCGAACCGTCTCGTTGACCCCTCGCCATTCATTTTACGGTTACACCGAGCGGAACTCGTTTGTCGTTCGTACGTGCAAAATCAAAGTGTTACGAAATGTTCTAACGAAAATTATCCATACTGTCACTTCACGAAAAATCCTCGTGGAACGTTCGTTCTTGTCTCGTTTCAAAGCTCTCGAACCTTCTACTTTCGTTATTCGTTTTGGATAGTCAAAATTGTTTACACTATGCGCAACGGCTGGGAATTTTATCGATATTTTATCCGAACAGTGCACGAGGACCGAACAAATTTCCTCTTCTCGTTTTACTACAAGCGTCACCAGACAATCCATCCTGGATTATCTACGGCAGTTTCTAACCTTTCGCACAGTGAGGTCGCCTCTTACGTGACCGCACTATTTTTCCTTGAAACTCTCGAATCACCTATCGCGTGACAATATCGTATTTCTATAGGAAAACAATTATAGTGCAAATGGTTAAGCAAACATGATCCCTTATCCGTCGCAAGCACCATTTCGTTCTATCAGTTAAACAAATTGCTTCCTCGTTTCCACTATAAACATCGTTAGAGATAATATTATCGATCATGAAAAGAAAATGAGAAGACTGGCATGGGTCAAGAATGACCCCGTCGTTCGTCTGCCGCATCGGTCTTTCCAATCGGCTGTTCAAGGGTTAATTGGACATGAGAATTAAGCGTGTAAAGTGATCGAAGACGAGTAAGTGATATGGAGTGAGTGAAGTGGGGGAGCGAAATAAATCAAGAGTGAAACGAGCAAAGTAATTTAACCCTCTGCACTCGAATGAGAATAATTTGTAAAATTTTTCTATGTGTAATAAATTTCTAAAAAAAATTTCGTGCGAGTTCGGTGCGCGTAAGACGAGGCAAAATTCTATTGAAAACATTCTAGATCGGCGGAAATATGTCATCGGAGAGAAAAAGATGGGTTCCGCGATGAAAATAGCTTCGAGTGCGGAGGGTTGATCAATCCTGCCGCGTTCGTTGGGTGTCGAATAAACTACAGCTGTGCAGAGTACTCAACTGGCAGAAAAATCGCTGAACTAAAGTTCGCGCGTCGCGAGCCGACTCGAGCGACGAAACCGAATCGAAGTAACGCGAAACAAAACGAGAGACCGAGTAAACCATCGCATCGAGGAGAGCGCGTACTCGCGGGTTGTCGGCGATTGTTAACCCTGCGATAATAGCAGCGTCGTTCGAGTTTTCCTCGAAATAGAACGAAGCGAAGATTGGAGTGCTCCTCGCCGATACTTAAAGTTATTGATTCCACGACGAGCGCCGCGTCGTAACGGAATATGGCGTACGCGGTTCGCCAGGTTCGCTCCGAGTATCGTCGTCGAAGATCCACCGTGTCGTTCTCTCGATCGTTAACGCGCGAGATCGCTTCGTTGAATTTTGATCGTCGCCGCACGCGTCCCCGTCGATCCATCGATCCTCGGGACACGGTATTCCGGGGCCGTGCTTGCTTGAGAAAAAGTGTGCTACTCACCGGTGTCGCTGGAGAACAGCATGGGCGGCGCGTGGTTCGCGTTGGCATAGTGCCGCGGCCTTGTGTATCTCGCGCGGCTGAACAACTTGAGCACGAAGCATATCATCGCCGTGAATATCGCGATTCCCGATGCTATGCAGAGCAGGGTCGGAATATCCGTAGTTATCAGCACCAGATCTGCCAACAGACGCTTCAGAATCACAAACACTTTCCCGACCGATCGGAAGTTCGCGCCGCCATATTGCGACCAGCGACAAACGCAACTGGACGCGACAATTCTCGTGTAATTATTCTCGATTTTATCGACTAATTTCTTCTCCAACGGGTTATTCCCATTTAACGCTCGGTTTACGGAGCAATAAAAAAAGTTAAATAAATAAAAATAACAATATCCAGTATATTTGGTCAGATTCTCAGCGGCTTTTACAATCACAATAATTGCAAACGAAAAGCTTTGGTTAATGCGATGTGATGTAAAATTTCAAAATTTCAAACATAAAGCACAGTTCGAATACCGTAAGAATAACCAAAAAATGATTGCCGGATAAACGAGCGTTCGCCGGCTCGTTAACGGTCAATTAACCAGGTGTGCAAGGTAGACAATGGAAAGATTGAATAATCCAGCGGTTTCTGAACGATTCAGCGATTCCCAGAGCACCGTTCGAATAGCTTTTGTTGCGCGTTTTAATGGGAACTCGCCGCAGGCGATTCTTTCGGATGTTCGATGTTATATTCCCGATGATGTTCGAACGTGGTTGTCGATCGGTTGGTATACCTTCGGCGCAGAACACCTTCTTGTTAGGCCTGGACAGGGTGACCCTATGGTAACCGTTCTCGCAGTCGCACACAGCATGGTGCTGCACTTGGGTGCAGGTCGAGTGCTGATCCGAAAAAGTGCAAGTCGCGCGGTAGAAGCACTGCTCCCCGAGTCTTTTGGCTGGAAAAATCGGTGTTGGTCGTTCGATTACTTGATCTACGCTACTTCTCGGTCGTCCGACCGAGTCGGGGACTCCTCTACTGGCAACTCGGACAACGAGACCGGCGTGAAACGACCGTGAACGAATATTCAACAAATGTTTTCTTCTCAAATTCAAATTGGGGGATATCTACGCACTGCTACGAGTTCGACGAGGAATTGGAAGTGCGTCGAATAACTTTTCTCGATTCGTCGCGGCAGTCTTTTGTTAGGTTTAATCGAGTCTCGCAGGCTACGGTTCGCGCGTTCCAGAAGAAAAAAAACGCGAGGCGCGGCATAATAGAATGCAGCGGGAACGCGCGCGGATCAATTATCATTCGAAACTCGAGAGGGAGCCAATGAATGCTCGTTTGAAACAGATAGGAGGATCAGCGCGTTAGTCCGTGACAAGCGTTTGAATAACCGGGCGTCAAAACGGATCGGGCACGCGAGAGGGGGAGCACGAGCGGAACACAAAACGTTCTATTCACGGCGCGTCGAACAATCGTTTAAAGACGACGGGCACAGCTTCCTCGACGTTTATTTCTCCCCTCACCCCCCTCCCCACCCTCCTACCACCGGGCACCCTCTCATTCTCTACGCGTTCTCTCGCGTTCTCGTTCTCTTTCTGTTTCTCTTTCTCTGTCCGCGTTACCATGGAGTTTTTGATATCGGAACGACCTACTTGAACGTGGATCGCGTGCTACATACGTTTGGCACATCCTTTGCTAGGCCCAAGACGAACCGGATAGAACTTCTCGCACTCGCAGAGACCGGTGACTGTGTCGCAGACCACGTGCAGCAGCTCCGGATTGCACGAGTCATCGCACGGCGAGCCCAGGTGCTGTCCCTTCGCTGGAAATACGATGCCAATCGATAGTTTTGCACGGCGCACCCCGGTTCTAAATAAATTATCAGATATCCGCGAATAGCTCGCCGGTCGACCCGTCTTTTCGGGGACGGGACCGACGATCCGGCACCCTCTGTACAATTTATAGACGCGATCCTTCCAATCTGGACTACGACGAATCTGTGTCGAGCGCGAATAAGTGGGCGACTTCGCGGAAAATTGGACGCGTCTGCTTGCGCTCGCACTCTGAATAGGTTATCTCCCGGAGACGCGGACTGCGGATCTTGTGCGCGATATAAAATTCTCTCGGACGATTTAACATTAGTCCGCGTTAAAAATAAAAATTTCCCGGTAAACGGAAGCAGAAATTCCTGTTGAAAATGAAATTCTTTCAATACATAATTACACTGCCGAAGCTTCGCGTGAAATAAACATTTTCCACCCGAATTACGACAAAACTGGAGTGAAACGAAAGTTTCATTTTCTTTCTTAATTCGTTGGACGACGTCCAACGGTCGTCTAAAGATTCCGCGAGTTTGTTCGCCAAAGATAAACAACCTAATAAATAATTCAACAAAATGAACGGCGTTATCCGGCAATTAATCGCGTCCACTTCCCTCGGCCCCGGAGCCAGCGTTCCAAAAAGAAAGCGGATAAAGTATTTCGTTTTGCAGTCGCTTCGGACTCGTTCTCTGTGCTTTTATCATGCAACAAGCTTCGCCGGTGGCGTCTCCTGGCAGACTGGTAAAAGGAGAAGCCATTGTCGTGTTCGCTATCGGTTCGATCAGAAGACGCCGCGTGTTTACGTTACCATGTACACCCTAGATCCTCGAAGAACCATGATCCTCCGCTGGCTACGATGGTTCGTGTTTCGGGGAATTAACGCGTTAACTTTTCTCTGGGCTAATTACGCCGTTTGCGGGAGAAGCTACCAGGCCCGGGCACCTCGCCAGACGTCTCCCCATCGATTCCACCCTTAATTACGGTATTACATCGTTATTAAATGTTTCTACCGGGACCAGCCTGTGCACCGAGGCGCCAGCCGTTAGCTTCGTTGGCCGCCGTTCAGAACCGTGTCCGCGATACCATCCTAACGCCCTTCGTTAAGCTTCTTCCGAATCGCGAGGCTGGGGCGAGATTATGTTCGTCTCATGCCTCTGTCAGTGGGAAGATACTTCGCCAGGCTACGGTCCGTTCCATCAAACCGTCCCTGTTCCAACCCTCGTACTTCTCTCTTGACATCCACAGTAGATTTTCCCGATCGATATTTAAATATAACAGAAGTTACACGAAGCAGAGGTTGTTTACTACACCTGCCCCATCACACTCGAACCGACCCCTGTGCTTCAACCCTTGTGCTTTTCTCCGGGCAATCGCAGCATGCTTTCTAGATCAATATTTAAATATAACGCGAACCAAAAGTTGGTCGCTAAAGCCACCCCATCGGAATCGAATCTGCGCTGTCAGTTTCGAACCGAGCCCTGGCCAGACTCGATCCAATTTCCACTGCAACAACCCCTGCACCATCTATCCGAAACCCACTACAAACTCCTCTAACCGACATCCGGAGCTTGAAACCACTGGCGAACCTCTAAATTACCGAGCGATAGAAGAAACCTACAACGTTAGAACCGAATTGATCGAACCGTAGCGCCAATAACACTGGAAATTTATTATTAACATTTTACGATCGATATAACGAAACATAGTTAGAACCGAATCTTTCCCTCTGGCCCCTCGAGAATCAATTGACCCGCCCGTTAACCGCCCGTTAAACCGAAGTTAGGGGTATCCGCAGAGGTTTCTCGCGCCGCGAATAATAGAATCCCCGAGGCTCCCCTTAGCGTTCTAAATGGGGGTTATAGCTCGCGATTACGATGGTGACCTCGTTCGACGGGTCCAAGGGGGTTGATTTGCCGGTGTTTCTCGAGCCGGTTATCGAGCTCTGCTGCAAGTGGGACTCGACTGAATGGGAAACGAGAAATAAAAAAGCAGAGGTGAATGACGCACAGCTCTCCCTTCGTTAACCTTTCCCTCGACTCGCACTCTTTCTCTCTCTCTCTCTCATTCTCGGTGTTCTCCCTGCGGAGGGAACAGGCCGAGGAAAGAGAGAGGCTCCTTCGAAGCTCGCGCAGCAGCCTGCAGGCGGTGTGCAAGCCTCCCACACGCGGACGCCGCGCCGCGCCGCGCAAGAGGGCTTGCAGCATCCATTAAAATCAATACCGACGGCGCGGTTGGCGCGAAAATCAAGAAGGACGAGGCTCCGACTCGCGGCGAACACGCAGGCGCAGCCGAATCGCAGTCGCGTTCCGTGACACGTACTATTTGTTTTCTTCCCCCTCAGACCCAGTTTCCCTCGAGGAATTTGCATGATTGCGTTCAGGATGCGCGAGAACCCGGAATCGACCTGTGCCTGGCTACCTTTTCGAAATTCGCGATCCAACAATCCTCGAACAACGTATACCGATCGCGAATCCCCTGATCGAGCCGATCCTCGAGCTGCGATCTCCACCGATGGTTCCGACCCTCGACGCACACCTTTCCGATTTGCCAATCGCGAGCCTTCCGAAGATCGATCTGTTCCAAAGAACCTTCCCAAACTTCGCGCTACGACCAGACCCTTCCATGCGTTCAACTTTCGGACCTTCCTGGTGCGACGATGATTCGATGGTCTCGATGTCAACATATCGACCCGCTCCAACCACTGACCTATCCCATCTCCGCAAACTCCGCACTCCGACCATCTTAAATCCACGGAGCACGCGGGCTTCCGACCCCTCGAACACCTTTCCGTTGTGCTGTTCGCAGCAGCTTTTGTCGTATCGGCGAGCCTCGAACTCGAGCTCGAGACGACGACAGGCAACGATTCAATGACAGTGACAAGTGTTTAACATCCGGCGCGTTCCGGTGAACGTAGTGTCCGCCCGTTCGGTATCGAGCGAGAGGAACACACGCGTCCGCCTTCGATCGTCCCTGTTTTCCTCGCGAGGAGGAAACAAGATAACGGGGTTCCTCCTGTCGCGAAAGGGCGTGCGTATCGATTGCGGAACACACACACACACACGCACACACAACCTGGTCTCTGGGTTAGGCCAGAAGCTCGACTCGAGGTGTCCTCGATATTTCGTCTCCTTGGTAGCTCGCGACAAACAACGACGGTACGGGGAACAAAAGAGAGAAGACCATCGTGTCATCCTCGTCGTGCCAAACCGATTCTAGACCCAGTGAACGTTCTCTCGCGGGTACACTCCGCGGCACTCCTTGTCGGGCAAGCGTGTCAACAACCCTCGAAACGTCCTCGTCCCAATTCCCGAGCCCGGTGGAACCTGGCCCCGAGGTGCGTTCGGCGCTGGCTCTCGTCCCGTCCGCGCACTGGGAGTCCGATCGTCGGTCGCAGGACGACACCGCGGTAATTCAGAGACCGCGGCGTTCCGCCGTATCTTGTTGCAACGGCGTCGAGCTAATTCTCCCAAACGGGACTCACCAGCAGTGATGTTCTCCTCGAGGTAGTCCTCGTCGTCGTCGTAGACATCGACGTCGTCGTCGTCGTCGCCGCCGCTGTGGCTGCTGGCGGCTAGGCTGGGGCCGCGCAGGTTATCACCTACGAGCTGTTGCCGGGTTGCCGGCCGATCTAACGCGGCGCAACCGACGCGGATGGACACCAGGAAGACGAGGCAGATCAGCAGGAGCCAGGAACGGCAGCAGGTCAGTCTCAGGGCGGAGGGAAGTGCGCTCATCGCCCCCGCGGCGCGAGTCAACCCCCGAAACCGACCACCGGCGGCGCATCGACATCCTTCCCCGTCACCTGCCCCCCTACTCCCCCCCTCCCGCCCTCCAGCACGCCTTCTCGCCCTCTAGGCGTTCGCGAGCTCGACTCTCCACCGGTTGGCAAGCTCTACTTGGCGCACCGCGTGCGACGGACAATTTTTTCCTATCGCCGGACGAATCTCACTCAGTCCCCCGAGGCATCCCGCCGATTTCTTCGACGCTCGACGATCGACGCGCGATCCACGCCAGAGTTCCCACCCGCCTTCGATCAGGCGAATTCGGCGGCTCCGCGCGTACGACTCTGCGCCCAGGTCCCTCCGTTAACTCCCTCGCGCTACAACAGCGAGGCGTGATTCAGGATTTTCTACCGAGGCCATCGACGCTGGGCAGCTTGGGAGTTGGTGCTGCTAGACCAGCTGCAAATATGCAAGCTCTCGTGGCTTCGATTATTTCGACATTCCCTTTGATCCCTTCGATGATTGATCGTCGCTGCGGGTGATCGTTAAGGCTGCTTGCTATACGTACGCCTTCGCTGGAACGTCGCGTTTAACCCTCCGCGGGCCCGTGTCCAGCAAGACTGGACGCTATATGTTGTTCTACGTTTCAACAAGTTCTATATAGATTGATACACACGGTGCCGCGCTCTGAATCGTACTCGACTCCAGCAGTATTTCCTAGTGGCGTTATTTATTCGAAATCTATACTTGAATTGTCAATTTCATGGGAAATTACTAATCGAAATTACGAAGGTATCTTGGGTCCGCGGAGGGTCAATATTCCGGAGAGTCCACGAGAGAGGAAGAGGGACCGTCGGAGTTAGTTGAGCGTTCTGTAGAGCTACGCCTCGGAAAAGTTTCATTCGCTCGCGAGACAACATGCTAATACGGAGCAACGAATCGGCAACGAAGTCGAATAAATCAGCAACGGAGAGCAATGGAATACAGATAAAAATTCTTTGAAATTGATGCACCCCATTTCTCTCTCTCTCTCTCTCTCTCTCCCCTGAATGTTTCCTCTTTCTATCGGACGCCTCGTCCGGCCAACTCCCGAGCTCCCAGCGACTCCGGTCCGTCCGTAGATGTACAATTAATAACCACTCACGGTGCAACCGTCCAAGACCTGACCCGGACTCGCCCGAAAACAGAGTCCCGACCCGTCTCACGACCCGTCCAAGGCGGGTATCGCCTGCACACGCGCAAGAATGACTACTCGAACGAGGGACCGACTCTCTCTCCCGGTTCGTGAGCGCGCGCGGCGGACAGCGTTCTCCGTCCCGATGCTCCCCGTTCACTGACGCCTTCCTTCCGTTAGCCGGTCGACTACCGTTGCTGCAGCTGCGCGATATGCCAACTCCCCCTTGTTCACCACTTCGCTTCGACACCCTTCCTTCCTCCCTTCGTTCTAGCCGCCCGTCGATCCAGATCGCGGCTCTGCTTGCCTTCTCTTCGCGGACCTACGCTCGGAACTGTGTTTCCCATCTTTGTCAAGAGACACCTTCGACATGCACATACCTGGATACGGCACGTGTTAGCTGGATGTCTTCGATGTAGATCAAGGTCGAGTCTTTGGGGTCAGCTACGAAGTGATACGGCAGCTCTGTCTTCGTCCTCTTCGCGGTTCAACGCTGCCATTAAGATTGCCACCTTCGTCGATTCGACAGCTTTGACATGTAGACCTCCTGCGTATGGTGTGTCAAGTGCATTTTCGATGGATATCCAGGTTGAGTCTTCGGGATCAGCTACCAAGTCCTCATCGCGGATTAGCACTGGGATCGCTGCGTTTGAGATGGACTAGGCTAATTGATCGAGATCAACGATTGTGCTACCCTTGTCGATTAATAAGCGAGAAAATAATATTAATAATAAGGATTGCACAAAGGGGGTTGGGTCAACCCTTTATGGCTTTCAATAGCAAGGTCTACGTTGGATCATGGTGTTTCTTGGGAACGGGGAAGAGGCTGGAAGGATCTCGACGGATCTGGTCTGGGGGTTGTTCCGGTAGGTTTTGAGGGTGCATGCGTGAAGATCGTTCGACGGCTGCACACTTCGCAGAATGGAAGGGGCAATGGAGGTTCGCGCATCGCGACCGAAGTAGTCGTTTGGCTTCGGTTGACGCTGCGCTGCAGCGTAGGACACATGCACCGCGAGATTCTCGATTGCGTATCGATCTCTCGAGCAGGAACGTGTGCGATTGAATACAGCTGGTTCGCCACGTAGAGTGGAACCTTTCAACGTGCGAGCCCGGTGAAGCGGATTCGACGCTCGTT